>JAPDVR010000020.1:3526268-3756268 GCA_026230005.1 Gila orcuttii | reverse complement strand
ATCAGAAACACGTTAGCTTTGTATTTTAACATTTTGTCATTGATATATAGACCCCTTCAATGTTTGTAGAAAGGCTAGGTTGGGTGCGCACGCAAACATGGGGTCAGACAAATGGCACGGCTAATAGACCGGCGTATTGTGTCTTTGCCACCACAGGAACGGGAACAGTAGCATAATAAACTTGTTTTAGCTAATGACGATGGTCTGCCTGATCCAGAGCTACTAACAGAATGGGTAGACAACGTTAGCAAGTGGCCAGATATTCACTGGTCCGCCATATACAAGCTATCTGGAGGACAAGCCGAGTGTTTACACCAGTGGCGGCTGCTGGTCTTTCAAAGAGGGGAAGCTCATTTTCGGCCTACATCATAAAAATTGTTCATTTATATATATATATATATATACACTGTATGTATGAATGAATGAACAAACGATCTAAAAATATATATATTAAACTCGACGGAGGAAATGTGTGAATTAGGTTAAACTGAAACAAAGAATGTGGTGTATAATTGTGTGAAATGTATATGATGAAACTTGGCTAACAATTTCACCAAGTAAATACCAAGAAATAGGTTGCAGCAGTTTGTCTTTCGACTACACTTGTAAAATCCGCGATGGGACTGAGAGCTCGAACAGCTTCAGCGTCAGCGACTTTTTATAGTACAAAATCGCTGTCAATCAAAAGGAGATGCTGTCTTTCGACAAACCCTCCAATCATCACGCAGAAGCCCAGAGTCCAGCCCCGGGTCATGTGGCGGGACATAATCGCAGCATTTATCCAATGACCGTCAAGTTTTGAAGCACTGAAAAAAACTGTTTAACAGTACAAAATCCTAACGCGTTGTCTAAACACAAACCATTTATGTTAAGTAAAAAATTCTTACATCCAGAGGGTGGCAGTATAGTGCGACGCCAACTGCCATTTTGCCCTAACTTAATTTGATTGTGTTCAATCTGCTGAAATATATGTAAAATTGTAAAATATATGTAAAATGTAACTTTACGGATAAGCTTATGAATGATTTGTGTTGCATTAACTGAAACTGGGTGGTGCTTGTTAGTTCCCAGCATGCTTTGCATATGGTTGAATTAAGAGAGAATAAATGTTAAAATTAAGTGTTATTTTATGGGTTTTTTGAGAAAATGAGAAAAGGGGAAGACTTGATAGTGTGTAATTGTGTTTAATAATCAATTACATTGGAATTACTAGAACCATTTAAATTACAGTGGGTTACCATTGATGAGAAGAGTGGAGCATTTGGTTTAGCTGTGGACTGATTTAATTATTTTCAATTGCTTTGTTTTGAAAAAGCATGTAAATCTTAGCAGTTAAGGTACTAATATGTGCAACTGCTAGCAAATAGCTAGCTATAGTCTATCAATATGATTATGTGTCACTAAAATAAAATAAATATTAATGGATGAATGAATATAAAAAAATACCTGAATCATGTCAGGAAGCCTTTAAAAATTCACTTTGAGACTACTTTAATTGGGTCGCTTAAAATTACTTAATTCCATGTTGAAGTTACATGAACAAATTATGTTTGTTTAACGTAACCCAGTTATGTGGAACCTGTTGACTTAAAGTTAATTAAAGCCAACATACCATTTTTTGTGTGTTTCGCTGTCACGACTATTAATCACTTGTACCCTGCATCCGCCACCTTTCCTCCAGCTACTGCTAAACTAAACTTGTGTCTGTCATTTTACCAGTTATCGTGGAGGAATATCGCTTTGAATATCGTCAAAGGAAAGAATAAAGAAAAAATGTAGCCATATTTTTCTTGATGAGAAATCCTCTGGTTAACACACAATTCACTGTAAACCCTAACGCTCAAAATAATGAATTGGTTTGAGTAGGACAAACTTAAATTAATTAGTTCAGTCAAATTAACTTTTATGAGTATTTAGCAATTTCTTTTTCTTTCAAGTTCACAGAACTGATATATTTTAAGTAAACTGAACTGTTTCATTGTTTTGAGTTTTATGAAATTATTTCTTTTAATTTAGACGAACTTAAGTTTAACTGAAACGGCTGGGATGTCTATTTCCCAGCATGCTTTGGCGATGGCACTCGAAAGGGAGAGTAAATGCTACAATTTATAATGTTTTTTTGTGTGCAAGATTAATGTTAAGTGGGTGATTTAGTAGTGATTAATGTTTTGTTATGCTAATTTAGAAGAATTTCTGTTAATGTTGGTTTTAGGATAGTTACCATCATGGTGACAAGTGGTGCATGAGCTTCATTTGAGAGCAAATAAAACAATTATATTGCTCCAAGTGCTTCTACTATTGTTTACATGTTAACAACTGAGTATGTTAGCAAACTTTCCTGTTAAAGCTAGCTAAGATTATACTAATAAAAGTGTTCACATTGAGATCACATGAAAGTTTTAAGTTAAATGTATGAATTAGTGTGCTACATTTCAAGTTAAGAACAATTAAAATGTATAAGTACAAAATAAACATCTGCCAGTTCTGCTTACTTGAACTTTACATTTTTTAACTTAAAAAATTAAAATTTGTTGAGTTTTGCCTGGCAGGTTTTGTACTAATGGAACATTTTACAGTTTTTCTTCTGTATTTTCCTTCTTTTCTCCAGGTTTTTCGTCAGATGTCATTCCCGCTACACAAACAGTGATTCGCATACAGAAATATCATCATCTGGATCCTGCTGTTTCGACTGGGAAACGCTGCGGCGTCGCCAAAGGTCACATGACCATCAGTCTCGCTCAGGTGTCCATTTCCTCCTGAATTAATGAGAGGGTGAGACATTTTTCGCTTTTTCTGTCATTTATCCTCAGCGTGTCACTCAGATATTTAGTCAGTGAGACATCTGGACAAGACGGGGTGGAAATATTAGATGTCAAAGCTTGAGAAATATTCAGCGTGATCATCTCATGCTGGCACGCCAATATCTTCATTTTTAGTATCAAAATAGAATAAAACTCATTTCCATGGATATAAATAAATGTGATGTGATGCTGGTAAACTCTCGGTTTCTTTATGAAAGAGCAGTTTTTGAAATCAATAAAAAGAAAATAAATATAATAAAATATAACTGTAATAAATAAATACCTTGTACAGTAGCATTGATTGATTTTGAATAATTGCTCAAAAGTGTCTCCAGAAATCACTGCTCAACAGTTTTACTTTTTATTTAAAAAAATGATTTTTATAAGTAAATATACAATTCTATTCTTTTCTATTATTATTATTATTATTATTAATAATTATTTTATTTTATTATTAATTTAATAGTCACATTTACATTAATAATAATTTAAATAAATGATTGAAATAAATAAATTACTGTATGCATAATTAATAAAATTGTTTTTTAAACTTAATATTATTATTATTATTATACTTTGTACAACCGTTTTTTATTTATTATTTAATTATTAATATATATATATATATATATATATATATATATATATATATATATATATATATATAATTTTAATAAATAACATAATTCTATTAATTATACATCCTGACAACCACATTGAAGCTATATTATTTATTTATCATTTCATTATTTATTAATTTATTGCATTTATTCAATTATTATATATTTAATTATTTATTTTATTGGTTTTATTTATTTATTTGTTTATTATTAAAATATATATATATTTTAATTACTTATCCTTATTTTTTGAATTGAGTTAGATAGCATCATTGTAGTTCCTAGTTTGTATTCTGCCCAAATATTTTTTGCGAATCCAACGTTCATGCGTCTCTAGTCACAGTTGCTGTGGACCTCAATCAAACAATCTGACTACAAATATTTCCTCTCATGAACAAGTATTTAATATGTGTGTTACATTTACATTTATTCATTTAGCTGACGCTGTTATCCAAAGCGACTTACAATTGCTATATATGTCAGAGGTCGCACGCCTCTGGAGCAACTAGGGGTTAAGTATCTTGCTCAGGGACACATTGGTGTCTCACAGTGGATTCGAACCCGGGTCTCTCACACCAAAGGCATGTGTCTTATCCACTGCGCTACCACCCCCCCCCCCCCTGTTAAACCACCACCCCTCCCTGTTAAACCACCCCCCCCCCTGTTAAACCACCACCCCTCCCTGTTAAACCACCACCCCTCCCTGTTAAACCACCACCCCTCCCTGTTAAACCACCCCCCCTCCCTGTTAAACCACCACCCCCCCTCCCTGTTAAACCACCCCCCCTCCCTGTTAAACCACCACCCCCCCTCCCTGTTAAACCACCACCCCCCCTCCCTGTTAAACCACCCCCCCTCCCTGTTAAACCACCACCCCCCCTCCCTGTTAAACCACCCCCCTCCCTGTTAAACCACCACCCCCCCTCCCTGTTAAACCACCCCCCCTCCCTGTTAAACCACCACCCCCCCTCCCTGTTAAACCACCCCCCCTCCCTGTTAAACCACCACCACCCCTCCCTGTTAAACCACCCCCCCCCCTCCCTGTTAAACCACCCCCCCTCCCTGTTAAACCACCACCCCCCCTCCCTGTTAAACCACCACCCCTCCCTGTTAAACCACCACCCCCCCTCCCTGTTAAACCACCACCACCCCTCCCTGTTAAACCACCACCCCCCCTCCCTGTTAAACCACCCCCCCTCCCTGTTAAACCACCACCCCCCCTCCCTGTTAAACCACCACCCCCCCCTCCCTGTTAAACCACCACCCCTCCCTGTTAAACCACCACCCCCCCTCCCTGTTAAACCACCACCCCTCCCTGTTAAACCACCACCCCCCCTCCCTGTTAAACCACCCCCCCTCCCTGTTAAACCACCACCCCCCCTCCCTGTTAAACCACCACCCCCCCTCCCTGTTAAACCACCACCCCCCCTCCCTGTTAAACCACCACCCCTCCCTGTTAAACCACCACCACCCCTCCCTGTTAAACCACCACCACCCCTCCCTGTTAAACCACCACCACCCCTCCCTGTTAAACCACCACCACCCCTCCCTGTTAAACCACCCCCCCTCCCTGTTAAACCACCACCCCTGTTAAATCTCATTTTGACACCATTACATTCGTAACACAGCATTTCGCGTTCGTACTAGTCTCAATGACTCATCTACATTAACGGGGTGGTTGATTATGATTTCACTCTAACTTTAGCTAGTGTGTAATGTTGCTGTTTGAGCATAAACAACATCTGCAAAGTTACAAAACTCAAACATCTCAAACTTCAAAGCAAAGGGAGAGATTTTCTTTTAAAGAAATCACATTTTAAGGACTACAACAAACGGCTGGTAGCGACTACATGAGATTCCTCCCGGGTTAGTGACATCACTAACCCTAAAATTTACATAAACCCCGCCCCTGGAACACGATTTATAGATTATCAAGATAGAATATGCTAATCAATGACTAGAAGATAACTACACATCAGATATATAAATTCACCAACTAACCATTCAGAAATGTTGCTCAACATGTTGTCACTTCTTCTTGAGTCTCTCCATCTTTCTGACTCCGGTTTGAACATAAAAGGCTAAAAGTTTTTGAAATTTTCAATGTGTTTCGGAGCTGCTAACACACACACACACACACACACACACACACACACACACACACACACACACACACACACACACACACCAGCTGTTGAAACGCCGCGTTTTTGCTCACCCTCAGTGACAATTTTAACATGCTATATAAAAATATCTGTGGGGTATTTTGAGCTAAAACTTCACATACACACTTCAGACATCAGAGACTTATTTTACATCTTGTGAAAAGGGCATTATAGGCCCCCTTTAAGTTTATTAGCAGTGGTCCATTAGTTGTCAACTTGTTTTCTCATTCTCATTTTCTCAACTTCTACGACGATCTTGTCCGTGGACGCCGAGCGAATCTGCTGACGCACGACTCTGACCTTTCCGAGACGAACGTTAATTTCCCCTCAGATTCTCTGGTATCTCTGACGAGTTAAAGTCTGAACGCCTCCCGTTGCTTGCAGAAGTTCTGTGAGAGTTTGTCAGCTTGTTTGGCCCGTGATTCATTTCATTTCGAGCGCCGGCTCGCGTTATTAAAGGCCTTTCAGTTGTTTCAAAGGTTCCCCTTTTCCTCACAAGACAGTCTCATTTCTGCCTTTTGTCCTGGACGGTATTTACAGCCATAATTGAACAGCGTCGGGTCCGCAAGTTCAATTGCAGTCAAAGGCACTGGAGCCGGCGGATATGAAAAATGGGGCTCTTTTAAATGCTAATCAGCGTGGTTAGCGCCTAGCTCCTGCTTGGCTGGCAAAAATAATTGTGCAAATATACATGAAAAACTGCAGTCCTTATTTAAAGATGTGTCCCGTTGGCTCTGGGAGGGCAGTCATGCGCACAATATCCCTAATTTTACTCTTCCACACTTAGCAGAAGACTTTGAGTGATAATTCCTGTCAAATATTTATCATTCTGAAGAGTTTTCACTGTCATTTTAGTGGGAAATGGCCAGAGAATAACGAAATGTGAGGATTATTGTAATTACGGATCAAAAGAGACTCAGCGGCCGATGAAATTAAATATATTACCATATTTTTGGGGGCTTTTGTGAGAGTTTGCTGCTGGGGAACAAGTATAACTAATGTCTGAAACCCAACAGAATGAATGCTGGGAAAATTATATATGAGCTGATGATTCAGAGTGCTTAACCTCGTATTTCTCTTGTTTTCTCAGGCGTTTCGCATAACATTTCTTAGGAGACATAAAAACAGACCTAAATAATTGTACTAATTGATCTGGGAAGAATCTGATGAGTTTAAGGCATTTTAGATACAGTTTTACTTGTGTGAAAGTCTCCATTTGCTCTCCATTCAGTCTCATTGCAGTCTAGGAGGAACAATTGCCTTATTAAATAGATGGCATTTTTATTTTTCGTTTATCTATTAAAACCATTATTTATTTTATTATTAATTTAATTGTTTTATTTATGATTAATTATTTAGATGTATAATAGTCATATTATACAACTTGGTTTAATTTAGTTGTTATTATTTATTAAATTTATTTAAATAAATGTATAAAATGTATTTTTATTTTATTAATTTTATAAATGATTAATAAAATATTTATATATATATATATATATATATAAATTTAAAATACTTTGTGTAAATAATTTGTTTTATTATTAGCTGTTATTTAAAGTATACAATATTTATATTATACAACCTGACATTTAAAATGAAGCTGAAATATTATTATTATTTATGCTTTTTATTAAAATAATTCATTTTATTTTTAATGTAATTTATTATATATTAATATGTATTATTTCTTATTATAATTTATTCTTCAATATTAATAAGTGCTTAAATTATATAATCATATTATACAACATGACAGCTACATAAAGGTTCATTTATTATTATTGTTTAAGTGTATTATTATTGTTTAAGTGTACTTAATAGTGATATTTATTATTAAAAATATGATCTGCTTTATAATTAAAGGAATTATATATTATTAACTATTAAATGTATATCAATATCTATCAATAAATCATAGTTATAATAATGACACAACCTGACAGCTTTACAGTAGTTCTCAGCTTGTAGTTCTCAACTAGTTTTTTTTTTTTTTAGCACTATCTTGATGGTAGTTTGATTCTGGTCAGTATTTTTTGGATAGCCTTTAAAAGCCTTTAGTTGCTCTCTTCCCTGTGTTCTCTCACAACAGAAGCCACGTGTGTTGGCGAGCGAGAATCGATTGTTCTCCGGCCGCTCACACACAAGCGTGTCGCTGTTCCTCGAAAGCGCATGCTGAGGGGAAGAAACAAAACCAGGAGGAGGAATGAAATGAAATGCGGCAGATTTAAACAGCTGATAATCAGATTGGAGAACACATGCGTCTCGCTGATAAGAACAACAGAAACCAGATGAAACAATACGGTAAACAGAGAGAAGAAACAAATCAACTGCAGAGGAGAATGTGAGTTAACTAGTTTGTGCTGGAAATATCTGTATTGAATAGCAGAAATGCATATCGAACAGACGGATTATTCCAAATGACCAAGATATCATAGTAGATTTGTGATTTCATAATGATACAAGTTTATGCTTGTTATTTTGGGTGTTTCTGACTGCAGTGTCAAGTGCGTTTACTAAACAAATCGACATGAGAATGTTTCATACAGTCAAGAAAAGGCGTTTTAAAATGATCATTTTTATAAAATGATCTAACTTTTAATGTCATTTACACAAGCTGAAAACACAGATAAGGACTTTGTGCCAGGGTTATTGGTTAGTATAATTGGGTATCATCTGCATAAATATGATAGGAAATTGTTGAAATTCAAAGATGCAGCAGAGAGGGAGCATATATAAAGCAAATAAAATCGGGCCCAAAACGGAGCCCTGCTGCACCTCACATGTAACGAAAGCTGGAAATGAAGAAAATTCACCAGTTTCTACAGAGAAACTCCTCTTTGTAAGATAAAACTTAAAACAACCTAAGACTGCACCACTGATACCAACTTCGGGTTTTAACCTATTTACAAGAAAGCATATAAATTAATGATTTGAGTACATTTGTAAAAAAATAATTATATATTTGTGTGTGTGTATGCTATACTTTCATATATATATAAAAAAATATGCTCATTGTTTATTTTATTATTAGTTTAATTATTTTATTTATTATTAATTATTTAAATTAATTATAGAGATGAACTATACAACCTGACAGCTACATTAGAGCTATAATTAATGAATTAATTATACTTTAAGTTTAATTATTATAAAAAAATATATTAATTGTAATTATACTTATTTTTTAAATCCTTTATTTTATTATTAATTATTTAATTTAGGTCGCTGCTCATTTGCATAAAATTATACTTATATATTAATTTTAATTATTAATTATTATTAAATTAATTAAATTATTAAATAAACAAATTAATTTAAATAAAAAATGTAAATGCATATTTTAGGTGTGAAACAAAACATTTGGAGTTACATAATGGTGCAAAATGCATCTGCAAAGATTTGAATGCTTCAATCATATTTGCCAGCAAAGTTATTGGTTAATATTATTTTCTCTACCTAGAAGCCATTTTACTGCCTTCTAGTCGCGTTGAAATTATTATATTTGTATGATGAACAGTGTCATATTTACCAGTGAGATTTAAACTTTCCAAATATTTGTTGCTGCACTAGAGCAAAAAAAGTATCTTAGCAAGTTAAAAAATGAGAAATATATATTATATTGCGTCCAATATGTAAATATCCCAAACGAAATCGCCTCGTAATAACAACTTTGAGCTTGTAAACAGGGTCTTCCCATGAGGACTTGCATCAGCAGGAAAGTCATTAAAGTTATTGCATTTTGATGAAAGATTATGAAAACAGGCATTTCCTCCTTCAGAATAACATCCGGTCTTGATTCGGTTGAAGTGTCTGTGCAGGATAACGGCGGAGGGTTTTATTACGGAAGTGAACTGGATGAGTTTTGATGTCTTGTTATCTTTCACATCAGTTGGAGGAAGGGATCCAGCTCTTTATTCCCCGCACCAGTGAATCCACTCGATGTTCCAGACGTCAAAACTCCCTCCATCTGTCACTCGCTCCAAACTGATTCCTCGTCTCGCTGTCGTTTAGCTGTGCCGTCACTGGGGGTTTATTATTGGCTTCGGGTTCGCTGACACCCGTCACACAGTGTCTTTGTCCTGAGGGCGAATCCAGAGCGACTTTCAGAGATTCATAGTTGGATCTGAATTATAAATCACATAACATTGGACGGTGTGTCCGTTTGGAGATACAAAAAAGGTGTCAAAAAATGAATCCCGAGCTGGAGCCTAGCGGTTAGCTTAGATGCTAGTTTTGCACGTTGTTAGCATTGAGTGTATACACAAATATTACATAGGGGACTTTAGCGTAAAATATGTATCTAAATGGGTTTTCCTCCTAACTGAGTTACATGCTAAACCTAGTTTGCTTATTTAGCATCAACTTTTTCATTCTCTATCTTACAAAAAAGAAATCATGGGAAATGTCTAATTTTCTCATTAGTTTCTCGAAGTTCTCGTTAGTCTTCTTTAAAAAAAAAAAAAACAAAGTTAGGTTTTCTGTTTGTGTTAGCATGAGGGTTGTTTCTTCATTTAGCAGAGTTTAGTTTAGCACAGTTTCAGTTTTTAGCATTAGCCAAAGACCTTATACTATACAGATAAAGAAAAAGTTAATTGTTAACTTCTTTCAAAAGCCTTTAAAACGTCTTTTAAAACATCTGGTAAAGTGTATTAAATATATCAAACTTATCGTTTAGCTCTCCAGAGAATTTTATTTTATATTAATAACGTCTTTTTCAATTCTTCATATAATGTGACATTACTCATGATTTCATGATTTATATCCATATTAGCTTGTTAAAATGTTAACTTTTCTATTTTTTTAGCATGAGGGTTGTTTTAAATAATATACCCATAATTTTTCTCTGTTCTTCACTTTATGTCCGTGTTAGCTTTAGCATGAGGATTGTTTCTTAATTTAATAGTCTAATGTGTGGTATTTTAGCGTTAGCATTAGCACAAAAAGGCTTTCACAGATTAAAAAAAGAAAACGGTTCATTGCTAGTTTCTTTCAAAAGCCTCTAAAATGTCAAATCCATCTGGAAAAAGAGTAATAAGCATATCAAATGTAGCTTTTAGCTTTCCAAAGCATTTTTAAAACTTTTTTTCATTCTTCATCCTCAAATAATGTGACATTACTAATGATTATTTCACAATTTGCTTGCTAAAAAGCTATCTTTTCTATTTTTGTCAGTATGAGTGTTGTTTTTCAGTTTAACACAGTCTAATGTGTGGTGTTTTAGCATTAGCATTAGCGAAATGGTTTTCTGCCTCCACAGAAAAAAGAAAAAAGAAAACAGTTCATTGCTAGCTTCTTTCAAAAGCCTATAAAACATCATAATCTATCTGGAAGAACAGTAATAAACATATAGCTCTGATTCTGTCACGTTTCAGCTCGTTCTAAACAGCTGCACGCGGCGAGTGGGTGAACGCTGGTATGTTTCCCAGAGATTTCCCGTTTTCCACTCAAAACGGCCCGTAATGAATGGATCTCGTATGATCAGGGAGGTTAGCATGGCAGAATCTTAATTCTCTTGTCAGGGGGAATGTTGTGGCAAAGTAATTGTATGTACAGTTATAACCACTGTCCACATTAGTGGCATGCAGCTATATCTGAATAACAGGAGAGGCCCATCAACTAAGAACTTAACTTAAAAAAATATATATCTTAATATGTTTCCCAGTGTGTAGCCACAAAAAATAAAGACAGGAATGAACTTTTTATACCTTTATATACACATTTAGGAAAACCAGAAGAAATAAACAGAACAATGCATTTGAAAATGAATTGAAATGAAACCAGTCTAGCATATGACGGCAGTATCCACACAGACGGTCTGTAAAGTAAGACTTAATCAATAGAAAAAGAATGTCAATGAAAATAAATAAAACTATCTAATCAGTTCAAGGTTGTAGATGAGTGATTCTTTGGGTAAGTATGAAATCACTACAATGAAAGTTGAAATAGTCAATGTTTAGGATGATGTCCAAGTCCCAATAGCCCTTCAAGTGCTCTTCCAATAATCCAAGAAAAACAAGATAGCCCACAGAGTCACATTCTTGTACTTAAGATATTTGATAATCCACAAGGTAATGCAGTGAGAACAATCCATTGGGTAGAAACCACTTCATGTCCATATCCGTAGAGCCTTAGCAACTCATACGGATTCAACACCCCAAAATATAAAGTAACATTTAAAGAGTCCATCTACAAAAAGAAATCTATTATACATCAAGTGAAAAAAAATGCACAACATAAGGAGAAACAAAACTTACATGATTGAACTGGAAACAAAGTTTCTCAATCAGGACTCAAATGAGTGTTGGGATAAAGGTGCTATAGGATAAAACCATGCTTCTCTCTTCCAAACAAGCTTCTTCTATACTACTACCCGTTTAAATATACGAGGTTCTAACGCTCATGCGCTCCTCTAGTGGCTAGTATGACAAAAAATGACCAGAGTAACAGCTAACAGTGTTACATAGTATTCATGTACACCAGCATGTGGGCAAGTTCTCACGCACAGTTACACTTCTGCCTCTGTCGCGTTATTAATCACGACTTGATTTGTCCCGGTTAGCCACTGCGAAGGGCGGCTCATGCTAGCCCGCGTACAGGTCTGTTGGGTACACGACTTCTGACACACAAGCCTTTAGTGAGCAAAACAACCATCAGTCACCGCTAAAGCTCTAACCGGACCTCACAGGGTGTGAGTGTAGGACGGAGGGTTTTAGAGGAAATTTTAGCGGTACAAGTGTGTTTGCTAAGTTAAGAGATTCTCTTTGCTAATACAGGAATGCAAATGCTTCCAGCTACGCAAACTCAAGTGCAAGTGCTATTGATTGCGTACATTTGTGTGTTTATGTACAACACATTTGAGTTAATAGCACATTTTATGGAAACTCTTGCGCCCCCTTGAGTACTGGAGGACTTATTATGACACTTTTTCTTTTTTTGCGTTTATCAAAGATATATTTCATTGTATTCTTTAGATAGTGAATGAAATGTGTGTATATGTACTGAAATGAATAATACATCTGTACACATTTACGTTTTTATCAGTTCTTGCTTTCCCTGGGAATCGAACCCATGCTTGCTGGTGTTGCAAGCGCCAAAGCTCTACTGTTTGAGCTACAGGAAAGGAAGTTCATCAAAGACATATTTCATTGTATTGTTTAGATAGATGATGTATTTATTTCAATGGGAACCAGAACACATCTTCAGGAATGAACAGTGTTTTTGTGCAGTCTACCTGTTCGCTCTCACGCAGGTGTGTCGTGCACGCGTGTGTCTCGTGTGCTCAGGGTGAAGCAGACAGTCATGTTGAGCGCTGGTGTTCAGACGAGCTGATGTGACAGCGACCCGTTCACAGCCCTGATTCAGTGTGTCAGTGAAGAGACTAATAACCTCCTGTGAACATCCCTCACAAACAGCCCTGAGCGCTCAGAGAACCGCTCTCTCGCTCCAAACCTGCTGAGAACACACACACTGCCAGCTCTTTCTCACGTCAGCGGCACTAGAGATGGGTCATAGTGTGCACTGACTAGGCCTCCAATAAGTAGTGAGGTTGAACTAGGTTATAAGGATTAGAAAAAATTACATAAATTAAATATAAATAGCTGTAGGGTAAGAACATGGATTCATAAGCTAGTCTGGTGTTAGTTCATTAGATAATTAAATTTTAAATGAATTCTCGCATATGCAATCAAGAATTCTGCGATACATTTTTCAAATGTAGTTTTACATGTATGAGTTAAAATCTAGCATAATCCTTGAAACACATATTTAGTCAGAATCTCTATTAAAGTAACACCAGGTAACTTTTCAACCTTCATAATATATTTCCAAGTCTCTTGTGATGGTACATCGACTTACAATAGGTTGAATGACACGTCTGCCATAGCCTGACGGGGTCTGTAGCGTTTTTAATCGTAGTTTTAAACTTCGGGTTTCGGGTAGTAACCGGCGAACAAAGAGAACTACAAAACTCGACTGCTTTACGGCATATACGTCACTTCCACCACCACCCCCACTTCCTTAAAATCGCAGGGCTTTCAAGTGTCACGCATTGAGCGTGATAGTCACTCATTTCGGTCTTTTGTCACGCTCTCCCGCCACACATTGTATTTCTCACGCTGAAAAACTATTTGTAATATATTTAATATGCCGCAGCGCCCAAAACTCCGGCCGCGCCGCGTCTCCTCTGGTGTTGTTCGTCTGGTGTTGTTTGCCAATCAGAAAATAGCACTATTGTATCTGGGTAACATTTAACGCAACAACCAATGACACCCCGTAGTCTGGGGTGTTTTTTTGTCTGCCTGACTATGTTACGGAAGCTATCTTATCCTCCTTTTATCTTCATGAATCAGGTAATGATTATTTGTCTTGCCTCAAGCTATAATGCAAATCGATTTGTAAAATTTGCAGATTTATTTATGGTAGCTTGATATTATAATATTGACGATATATGGTTATTATCTACCACTCAAACATTGCATTGAAGTATCATATAGATTCAGTAAAACGGTAACCAATAGACTAGGCTACTATAATGACACTGGCTTGTAAATGTGATCATCGCGATCATTTGTCGTTAGAAAAAAAATAAAACCCATGAAATTATATTCATCTGACATGCTGAAATATATGCCACTGTACCTGGGATGAAGACATTTCACACGCGACACAAGCAGAAAACCTGCATGTGACCTCCTCCTACAGTGTTCAGGGCTATCATGGTTGTCAACAAATGCACGATGACAGAGTTTACGACAATAGTAGAGGACAATACTGTTTCCCAACTGTAGGGGGACCCCGAGAGCAAAAGTTACCTGGTGTTACTTTAAGTGATGTCTATTAAAACTATTATGTATAGATTAATGACAGAGACTGAACTCGCTCAGAAAAAAATGAGAACAGTAAAGGAGTTTATTATTTACAAAGCATAAGGCAAGAAAGACGAAGAATTTACAAACATGATGAAAAAATGTATACAACGTGAATACATGTTGATTGATCACAGGTCATCATTATTTTTTAGGCTGTTCTGTTAAACCACAAGATCAATAAGTACTTTTCAATGAGAAATCATCAGACTGAGGAAACTTAAACTGATCATTGACTCCAGAACACAGAAAGAAATATATACATATATTTACACAGGAAACAAGGCACATATATAGTACTTACACATAATTACACTTTACACATATATAATATGTGCATAAATATATACACATCTGGTCGAGAAAATGCACTAAATGGTACTGGCTCATATCTTCATAACTTATTACTTGTTATTTAGAGGCAAATAAAAAATTTGTGTTTTTTTGTTGTTGTTGTTGTAGTTAATATTATTTTAAACTGTTGACAGTCCTAAAAAATAATTGGCTTTTAGTAAAGATTTGTAGGACTTTGTTTTCTACAAAATGGGAATTTTAGTTCATTTAAAAAAAATTAAAAAACAAATATCAAGTAATATCATTAAGACAATTATCATTAAGAAAATATATATATATATTCTCATTTAGCTAAATTCAAAGCAACAAATGAGGAAAAAAAACAAAAGACGATTTTCTATCGTCAGGCTGAACGGTTATAAGAACGGAAAGAAATGGTTATGGTTGTATTTCCACTTGAGACTGGTTCGACACGGCACAATTACAAACCGTTCTCAGGCCAAACTGAGTCAACGACTGGCGATTGTTTATTTGTAAAGAGCTCCGTTATCATCACAGTGGAAAATGAAACCATATCCGTACTGGCTGGAACGGT
Source organism: Gila orcuttii (assembly GCA_026230005.1). Classification (NCBI taxonomy): domain Eukaryota; kingdom Metazoa; phylum Chordata; class Actinopteri; order Cypriniformes; family Leuciscidae; genus Gila; species Gila orcuttii. The sequence goes on along the minus strand of JAPDVR010000020.1, from coordinate 3,740,926 downwards.
CAAGCAAAGAGAACGGTTTGGTCCAACGGTGCAGCTAAAGTCATTCATTCTAAAAGAAATGCTAAAATTTCAAGATTAGAGATGGAAGAAAACGTAAAAGTATAAAGACGATTATGTGTAGTTGAATGCTCGTGGAAAAGAGTCTTTAAAGGTCTTTAGATGTTTCTTGGTCTTCATAAAAGGTCCCGGTTGTCGTTCTACCGGTGAGGAAATGTGAAGATGAAGGTTCTGGAGAGTGATTTTGTTCATCTCTGTGAAGGGACCATGAGGAGCCGCTCACTCACAGACACAGACTTCTGGAGGGGACGAACTTTCATCAGAGGGAGAGCCAAGAAGAGATTCCTGAGACGGTGTCTGTTCTTGCGAGGGTTTACTTTTGCCATAGTTGGTGTTCTTGCGGTCTGTGAAGAGAGATAAACAGAGGTGTGTCATGCTGTAATTTACTTCAAAAAACACTATCAAGGGATTCACATATGATTTCACACACACACACACACACACACACACACACACACACACACACACACACACACACACACACACACACACACACACACACACACACACACACACACACACACACACACACACACACACACACACACACACACACACACACACACACACACACCACCACCACCACCACCACCACCACCACCACCACCACCACCACCACCACAACCAACATAATTCTTATAGGTTGATCATTTTAGAGAATAAAAACATGACAGAACTGATAAAACAGCAACAGGTTCACATTCACTGCACTCTTCTTCACTGTACCGCCACACACAGAAACACATGTAAAACATTTGCACTTATGATGGAATTATATCTCACAACAGGTCATTAGTACATATAAGCTTAGAGTTTCTTCCAGTGTTTCCAAAGTACACACAGTCCAGTCAGTACCACACTAACTGGGATGATGACCAGAACCAGATTCATGATATATGAATCATCTGATGCAGGTTCTAGAACACAGAGAAACATAAACACAATATACAATGAATAATATGGCAGAATAACCTAAACAACAACAGAAAAAAGTGAAGCCGTTCTCATTGTCAGTGTTTTGCTGCTAAATTAAGTCAAATGTACAGGTAGAAAAATGAACCATGTTTAAACTTACTGTTCCTCTTGATCTGATCCTCAGTCAGAATCTCCTGGATTGTCTCAGTCAAACTCTCGTGCTCGACCACACAGCTGTACCGGTCCTTCTTCCATTTGTTAGGAAGGACATACAGGGCAACAGTCCTCTGGAAGGTCCCGTCCTCATTTGGTCGTGTGTCTCTATACTCCAATTTACTAGAATCGCTCATAGCTTTTCCATTCTTCCTCCACAAGATGCTTGTGTCTCTGAAGAGAAAGCCTGTGACGTGACACTCCACATATTCTTCAAGGTTCTTCTGCAGCAGAGACACTTTAGGAGACTCTAGAAGTAAACACAGAACAGGGAACAAAACTGAGAACAGAGAAAAAAACACATGCACTTTCTACTTATCTTAAAGTTTAATATTCTCTAATGTTGACCTGCATAGATTTATCAAGCTTTCTGTTAAAACATGGTTTATCTGGATCTGCACGTAAGAAATAAATGATCGGTCTGTCCTCTGATACTGTACCTGTTTTCTTAAAAGTAGCTTTAGACAAATGTAAGAGCTCCTTCAGCCAGTAAACACACACACGATCGTAGTATTGTTTCAGAGATGTAAGCTGTGCTCTGTCATTATTCCACTTCATCACTGTGGGTATTGCCTGTGGTACAGATGCGTTATATCTGTTCTCCTTCAGGTCCAGTGAGATGAAATCTTCTCCATCATAAGCGTACTGATCAAACCCATGTGAGTCTCCAGTCACATCATCATATTCACATCCACACATCCTCTGATACGTATGAACACCTGGAAGAGAGAGAGTAAAATACTGTACTTTAATTTTTATAATGTACAAGCGAATCTTTTGATGTTTATAAATGTAGTATAAGAAAGGGATGATGTACAAATAAACCCTTCAGGTTAATACAAGACTCCTCCTGATCACCCTGTCAGGGTTTATTCTGCATTCAATGAGAGTCTTTGGTTTCTGTTTATGCTTTGTTAAATGGACTATGTTATTGCAGTAGGTTTCCTTTTTTATAAAAAAGTTGTATTACTGGATTTTTGGTTTGGTTAAATCTAAAACGGTTATAATGTCTTTACAACTCTTCTGGGGGTTGAAAGTGGTAGTTACGTAGACTCTCTACAACACTACAAACTTTGAGTTGATGCAGAAACGTATTTGAAAATCGGAATAAAACACACAGGCACAAGACTGTAAACATAACGGCTTCAGTGAGGGAAGGAACTACAATCCCATGAGACATCGCAAACAGCATAATTAAATTAAAATGATGCAGAAACAAAACTACTAATTTAAAAATCTTGATTTATATACAGTATATGTATAAAAACAATATATGTTAAGTTTATTGCAAAATATGCATATATACGTATTCAAATATTTCAGTATTTTAAGAGCATAGAGATCGACTCAATTACGTCATTAGTATTGCTTTGGGAGTGGGCGGAGCTTAAGAGATATTGTGGCTCATTTTGCTTGTCTTGACTTGAATTTTCTGAACAGCATCATGGGTAATGTAGTTTTAACCACTACTACTGTTACACAATTATTTTAAAACTATGTTAACGTGGTCTGGCGGCTTCAGCAGAAGCAAAAATAAAAACAACATCGTAGCTCACTGTAAGGTTGTCTTTAAAGGTTTAATTAAAGATTAATTCACTATGGAGAATAAGTATGGAGTTTTTACTTCCAGAATCAGACTGTTGCGCTCTATATACATTATTGACGGTCATTATCAGGGAATAACAGACCAGGGGATGTCACGACTGACCAATCAGAATCAAGCATTTCGGAGAGCCATGAAATAATGTATTTTTTTTAACTCACCCTGTGACTGAGTGAATGTCTCCATTAGAATATGAATGTTGTTTTTGTAGATCTGGTGTTGTTTTTTTCTGATCTCAATGTATTCCTTCCACGGTTCTGTAGATGTAATCTTCTTCATCCAGTCCTTTTTGGGAATCAGCTTCTTTATGTTACTGTCATAATAATCAATCTGATGATCATCCAGTGTCGTTACAGCAGAAAACTCTGGAGAAAAAATCTGGCCAGTGTAAGTGGACATGATGGTGTGTAACTCTGAAAAATATTGAACACACATTCAAAAACACAACAACACAAATCTCTTAAACTGGTAAATACATAGAAATACAGTGTCATAAATCAAATTACTATTTGATACCATGACAAGTCATTCAATTTTTTCTTTTAAAGTTAGGGTAGGAATTTTTTTTTTATTATACTTTTCTCTCCTCACATCCTGATAGCAACCAATAATAGAAGTGGTCTAAATTATTATTATTATTTTTTTTTAACTTATATCTTCTGTGGATGTCTCAGGACCAAAAATTTTTCATCTAATTATCTATTCTCCTGCCTGTCAACGTATGTAATTCCATACCTCTGCGCACCTGCTCACGCAGACATCACACATCATCAGTTAGACAGACGTCAGTCACTGAGCGCTGCAAACGAACAGCAGCCGCCTTTTACAGTTCCTCCTGAACCAAAACAACCAGCTTATATGCTGCGTTCATGCCATAACTACTGTCATTTGGAAAAGATGGAAATAGGGCTGTAACGATTTCTCGATTTGTCGAGTACTATATTTAAAAAAATCCTCGATTGCAATTTACCCGTGTTGAGTCACCGGCAAAATACCGGAAGTGGCGAAAATACATTAACTGCATTATTACACCGTTTTCTAAGACTACGCGATATATTTAAAACCATTTACAATCATAATATAGCATAGTGCTATTGTGAAATCACAAAGGCTTTGATTGTTAAATAAATATATGTGCTGTTTTTTTTTCCACAGAGAAGCATGACGCTTTAATTAGGCTATTTACATGGATGAGGCATTCATATGTACTACTGTACACCCAAAGCTCTTTACAATCATATCAGGAGGTCTCCTCCACCACCACCAGTGTGTAGCATCCACTTGGATGATGCGACCGCAGCCACAGTAGCCACAGTAGCCCCCCCCCCCCCCCCAGTTCTAGCCTGGTTATTATAAAAGATGTTTTGAGAAAATATTACATATAAGATTAAAAACATGTCATGATTTTCTGTCAGTTAAACACACAGAAGTAGCTGAAAGCCTTTACTGACAGAATTCATCGTTTAAACTACTTAAACTGTAGTTTAAACCGAAATGATTCTCACCTGAGTGAACCAAAGGTATGAAGATGAAGAAAATGATAAACTTCTTCATTATGGATGAAAATTAATGTAGGCTATCTGACCCGCACTTCTTTATGTGTAGTCATCGAAGAGCGCTGTAAACACTCTTTAGCCTTTGCTACATCTGAATCGAAAGGAAAAACTTGTTACTGAACTGACGTCACTGCAGCTCGAGAGGAAACAGCCTCAATGCGGAAGTGTAGGGAGGAACCTTATACTCGCAAGTTGTCGTGGCTTCGCTCAGTAACGTGTTTTTCCTTTCGATTCAGATGTGGCATAGGCTAAAGAGTTTTTACAGCGCTCTACGACAACTACACATAAAGAAGTGCAGGTCAAATACATTCATTTTCTTCCATAATGAAGAAGTTTTTCATTTTCTTTATCTTCATACCTTTGGTTCACTCAGGTGAGAATCATTTTGTAAAGTCGTTTAAAAGTTCTCTGTCAACAAGGCCTTCAGCTGTTTCCGTGTGTTGAACTGACAGAAAATCATGAGTATTAAAAGTATTAATCATGAATATTACACTGTAAGTGGTGTTTAATCATGTTTTTGATAGCTTTATGTCATTGTGTTGTTTTTCCTATGTTTGATCAGAGTTACACAGGTTTATGACCACATACACTGGAACAAATGGAAAGACAATTGCAGGAACTCCAGAGTTTTCTGCTGTAACAACACTGGATGATCATCAGATTGATTATTATGACAGTAAGATAAAGAAGCTGATTCCCAGACAGGCCTGGATGAAGGAGTTTGCATCTACAGAACTGTGGAAAGAAGACACTGAGATCAGAAAAGAAGTACAGCAGATCTACAAAAACAACATTCCTGTTATAATGCAGCGATTCAATCAGTCACATGGTGAGTTAAAATGCTTTATAGGCCTACTACATTTTAAAGGGGTCCTATTATGCTTTTCCACTTTTTCAACATTAGTTAGTCTGTAATGTTGCTGTTTGAGCATAAAAAAAGATCTGCCGGGTTACAAAGCTCAAAGTAGAGTGGATATTTTATTAAACAGAATCCACTTTTCAAGAACTACAACAAACGGCTCATTTGGACTACAACGTGTTTTTTTCCGGATCTTATGAAGTAATAATGTTTCTCATTTAAATCCCCGCCCTTTGAATACGCAAAAAATGGGACGAGGCCTGGATGAGCTGCGTTAGAGAAGACAGTATGTCGCGATGTCAAAGAGACACTGTTTTCCACAACATTTCCAAAACTTATTTGTTTGACCTTTTTAAGGCTGAACTTAGACTGGGTAAAATTTATTTTAAACCCTGTTCCTGAACATTATAACCCAAACGTTTATCTGTGTGCTGCACATTTTATTGGAGAACTGCTTGTTTTCTGTAGCTTTTGTAATGCTGTGTTCACACCAAACGCGAAGCGTATAATCGCATCGCATTACTCGCTCTAGATAACTCGCGGGATGTTTTTCGCGTCACTGGCGAATAGGAGCGTCTTAACATTTTTTTTACAGTCTATGGTTTTCACGCACATCAACAACTACCTTTGTTTCTGCCATTTTTCCGACATCAACCATGTTGGATATAATTACTCTTGCTGCCCTGTACCTGTTGTGGAACTCCGAAACGCAGAGGTGTCTGGGTTCACAACCTCATCCAGAGGCGCACACACACATCTCAGTGAATTTCACTGTCTACTCCAGGAACTGCGCCTGGATGACAGCCGCTTCCAGCGGCACTTGAGGATTGACAGGTGCCCAGTGCACGGACTTGTCAATAAGCTGTTAACTGATTGGCTTGCGCGACAACGCGTCATGTGAATTTCACGCTTGATTTGAAGCGACTGAGGCAAATATCAAGTGTTCGCGGCAACCGCGTTGCCCAATTCGCGTCATTTGCACCGCCCAGCACGAATTCGCGTATATTCGCTTTTTTGCATTGACTTTGTATGTAATCTACTCACGCAAATAATTAAATTCGCGTTTGGTGTGAATGCCATAAGACAGTTCACCGCTCCTGCGAAAATTTAGAGAGGGGGTAAAATCTTTGCGTGGCAGGGGGAGCTGCCACTCGACCAGTCACAGATATATGCGCCTGCCACTGCATTATATGCGCCTGCCACTCGACCAGTCACAGATATATGCGCCTGCCACTGCATTATATGCGCCTGCCACTCGACCAGTCACATATATGCGCCTGCCACTGCATTATATGCGCCTGCCACTCGACCAGTCACAGATATATGCGCCTGCCACTGCATTATATGCGCCTGCCACTCGACCAGTCACAGATATATGCGCCTGCCACTGCATTATATGCGCCTGCCACTCGACCAGTCACAGATATATGCGCCTGCCACTGCGTTATATGCGCCTGCCACTCGACCAGTCACAGATATATGCGCCTGCCACTGCATTATATGCGCCTGCCACTCGACCAGTCACAGATATATGCGCCTGCCACTGCATTATATGCGCCTGCCACTCGACCAGTCACAGATATATGCGCCTGCCACTGCATTATATGCGCCTGCCACTCGACCAGTCACAGATATATGCGCCTGCCACTGCGTTATATGCGCCTGCCACTCGACCAGTCACAGATATATGCGCCTGCCACTGCGTTATATGCGCCTGCCACTCGACCAGTCACAGATATATGCGCCTGCCACTGCGTTATATGCGACTGCCACTCGACCAGTCACAGATATATGCGCCTGCCACTGCATTATATGCGCCTGCCACTCGACCAGTCACAGATATATGCGCCTGCCACTGCATTATATGCGCCTGCCACTCGACCAGTCACAGATATATGCGTCTGCCACTCGAACTTACACAATATGTAATATATGTTTTTAAACCAAATGCAGCGCATATCCCCTGAAGCCAGCGGGAGCCAGAACGGTACGCACAATAGGTCAATATTCACCATTAACCAAACGCTTTTCGCCTGACTTACAACTACTCTACCAGCTTTTTTTATTCCTGAGCACCAGTCTCGTGAGGCTTGCGCCTGCCTCAAAATCTCTCACTGTTTTAATATACAAGACGGACCCACAGACAGTGCAATGCTGATCTTATTTACCTATTTCTCATCTGATCTTATATTTTATTAGCTCTTTTTATCCGTATATGGGAGTGCGCTCGTGGCTCTATTAAGCCTCGCACCAGCCACCAGCCACACGATCTCTCACTGTTTACACCTATCAGACACTCCTAATGATAAACGAGAGCACACAGACAAGTGCAATACAGATCTTATTTACCTATTTCTCATCTGATCTTATATTTTATTCGCTCTTTTTATCCGTATATGGGAGTGCGCTCGTGGCTCTATTAAGCCTCGCGCCAGCCACCAGCCACAGATTCTCACTGTTTTCATCTACCAGACACTCGGGATTGATACACAAGAGCACACAAGCAGTGCAATCCTGCTCTTATGTACCCATTTTCTCACCTTATCTTATATTTTATTCGCTTTTTTTATCTGTATATGGGAGTGCGCTCGTGGCTCTTTTAAGCCTCGCACCAGCCACATGATCTCTCACTGTTTACACCTATCAGACACTCCTAATGATACACGAGACCACACAGACAAGTGCAATACAGATCTTATTTACCTATTTCTCATCTGATCTTATATTTTATGTGCTCTTTTTGCCCGTGATGAAGCGCGTCTCGATTGTGGCTCTTACGTCACCAGCCACAAGATCGCTCACTGTTTTAAACACTCGGATTGATACACTCAACATACAAACAGTGCAATCCTGCTCTTATTTACCTATTTGACATCTTATCTTATTTTTTATTAGCTCCTTTGTCCCGTAATATGGAGCACGTCTCGTGGCCAGCCACAAGATCTCTCACGTTACAGCGCCTGATACTCCGATTGACATTTTCTGAAGGAGTTTTTGACCACTCCATTCAGTTTTGTTTTGTATAAAGCATTTCCTTAAAGTGAATTTCGTTTTGTATAAATTGTATCTTAATTTTAATCAATGTTTGATCAACCAATTCCCTGGATTTTATAAATAAGAAGCAAATATAGCAGACATAGTCCTATAACAATAAAATCATGACATTTTTGCATTGCACGTTCCTCACATGCATGAGAAATAATGTCTAGCCTAGTTTTAAACGAAACAATTCAAAACAAAAATAAAAAGGCTACTTTCAGACAATATAATCCGTATGAAATGAGCATTTCTCTCCACGCGTTCACTACTGCGAAGATGGCGAGTCCAACTTCATCCTTGTAGCCAACACTTGTCACAGAAAACACTTTATGGATGGGTGGAGTTGGTGGTTGTCACCCCGTGCCACCCACACGCTCACTAAAGAACATATCTTATTAATTACTGGATATCTGAAGCTAAGAAAATGTAGTCGAGTTACGAGTATTGGTTGCAGAAAACGTATATTAATTGAAATCAGCCACCCCCACCCAAAAGTGTATACAGGTAGCCTAACTACTTAAAAAGGTACTTAAACAATATTTCATAAACCACAATGTGATGTTTAAATATTCCATTTACTCACTTGACTTTGACATGTTCTGTGACTGACAGTTTGTTCTCCTGCACCATTCCTGGATGACAGGCAGCTGTAAAACAGTGAGAGATCTTGTGGCAGTACGCTAGAAGCTGACGCGACGAGCCACGAGACGCGCTCCATCACGGCCAAAAAGAGCTTATAAAATCATTAGATATGATGACAAAAAGGTAAATAAGAGCAGGATTGCACTGTGTGTGTGTTTTCGTGTATCAATCCGAGTGTAGACCGTAGAGCAACGAGTGCACTCCCATATACGGATAAAAAGAGCGAATAAAATATAAGATCAGATGAGAAATAGGTAAATAAGAGCAGGATTGCACTGTCTGTGTGTTTTCGTGTATCAATCCCCAGTGTCTGGTAGATGAAAACAGTGAGAGATCGTGTGGCTGGTGGCTGGTGCGAGGCTCAATAGAGCCACGAGCGCACTCCCATATACGGATAAAATGAGCGAATAAAATATAAGATCAGATGAGAAATAGGTAAATAAGATCTGTATTGCACTTGTCTGTGTGCTCTCGTTTATCATTAGGAGTGTCTGATAGGTGTAAACAGTGAGAGATCGTGTGGCTGGTGGCTGGCGCGAGGCTCAATAGAGCCACGAGCGCACTCCCATATACGGATAAAAAGAGCGAATAAAATATAAGATCAGATGAGAAATAGGTAAATAAGATCTGTATTGCACTTGTCTGTGTGCTCTCGTGTATCATTAGGAGTGTCTGATAGGTGTAAACAGTGAGAGATCGTGTGGCTGGTGGCTGGTGCGAGGCTTAATAGAGCCACGAGCGCACTCCCATATACGGATAAAAAGAGCTAATAAAATATAAGATCAGATGAGAAATAGGTAAATAAGATCAGCATTGCACTGTCTGTGGGTCTGTCTTGTATATTAAAACAGTGAGAGAGTTTGAGGCAGGCGCAAGCCTCACGAGACTGGTGCTCAGGAATAAAAAAAGCTGGTAGAGTAGTAGTTGTAAGTCAGGCGAAAAGCGTTTGGTTAATACCATTAATATTGACCTATTGTGCGTACCGTTCTGGCTCCCGCTGGCTTCAGGGGATAGGCCTATGCACTGCATTTGGTTTAAAAACATATATTACATATTGTGTAAGTTCGAGTGGCAGGCGCATATATCCGTGACTGGTCGAGTGGCTGGAGCATATATCTGTGACTGGTCGAGTGGCAGGCGCATATATCTGTGACTGGTCGAGTGGCAGGCGCATATAATGCAGTGGCAGGCGCATATATCTGTGACTGGTCGAGTGGCTGGAGCATTTATCTGTGACTGGTCGAGTGGCAGGCGCATATAACGCAGTGGCAGGCACATATATCTGTGACTGGTCGAGTGGCAGGCGCATATAACGCAGTGGCAGGCGCATATATCTGTGACTGGTCGAGTGGCAGGCGCATATAATGCAGTGGCAGGCGCATATATCTGTGACTGGTCGAGTGGCAGGCGCATATAACGCAGTGGCAGGCGCATATATCTGTGACTGGTCGAGTGGCAGGCGCATATAACGCAGTGGCAGGCGCATATATCTGTGACTGGTCGAGTGGCAGGCGCATATAACGCAGTGGCAGGCGCATATATCTGTGACTGGTCGAGTGGCAGGCGCATATAACGCAGTGGCAGGCGCATATATCTGTGACTGGTCGAGTGGCAGGCGCATATAATGCAGTGGCAGGCGCATATATCTGTGACTGGTCGAGTGGCAGGCGCATATAACGCAGTGGCAGGCACATATATCTGTGACTGGTCGAGTGGCAGGCGCATATAACGCAGTGGCAGGCGCATATATCTGTGACTGGTCGAGTGGCAGGCGCATATAATGCAGTGGCAGGCGCATATATCTGTGACTGGTCGAGTGGCAGGCGCATATAATGCAGTGGCAGGCGCATATATCTGTGACTGGTCGAGTGGCAGGCGCATATAACGCAGTGGCAGGCGCATATATCTGTGACTGGTCGAGTGGCAGCTCCCCCTGCCACGCAAAGATTTTACCCCTACATGGTTTTGTGATCGATTACAGTTTGTATTACCTTAGTTTTCCAACAAATATCATGATTAAATGGTGTTCTATCGTATATATAATGTTTAAGAAAATACTAAAAACATACCACTTTGAAATGTCTTGTGAAATCCTTGCTTACAAAGTCTGTACATGAAGTCCATTCAACACAATTCTCTTGTTTGTTAACATTGTCAGAGTCTGAATCGGGCTTGAATTTGTTTGCCGCCAAATTGACATCATCCTCAATATTTACACTAGAGCAGAACTCGCAGTTATGGAGGAGCGGGACATTTCCAGAACACGCGCTAAGAGCTGCCAATCACAACACACTGGGCCAGCTAACCAATCACAGCACATTTCTTATTTCAGAAGGAATGGCTTCAGCAAAATCAGTGTGTTCGGGACAGACTGGGGACAGAGGAGCTGTAGTAATATAAAATATGTGAAAAATAGTGTGTTTTTTTGAACAAACAAGCATGAAAACATATTCTAGTACACCCTGAAAACAAAATCAGGACTTCATAAAAGGGCATATAGGACCCCTTTAAATGTGAAATATTACCTTGTGCACTAAACAAAAAGAGCAATTGTTGTATTTTTTTTTCTCTCACCCCCTTTTCTTTTTCAGGTGTTCATACGTATCAGAGGATGTATGGGTGTGAGTGGGATAATGAGACTAAAAAATTACATGGGTTTGATCGGTACATTTATGATGGAGAGGATTTCATCTCACTGGGTGTGAGGGAGGGCAGATACACTGCACATGTACCACAGGCATCTCCTACAGTGACGAAGTGGAATAATGACAGAGAACGGTTTACATTGTTGAAACGATACTACGATCATGAGTGTGTTTACTGGCTGGAGTATTTCTTGGAGTTAAGGAAAGGGGTTTTCAAGAGAACAGGTACCTTTTCTATTATAATGAGTTGTTGGTGTTTCACTTTCTTTTCTCATTTCTTCATCAAAACATAAAAACGTAGCACAATTTATGTTTTTGAATTAGCCTAATCATATGGATAAATGTACCAATCTGTAACCATCTTTTTATGGTTTTATGTTTTTTTACTTACTACAATGTTTAACACATTTGGCTTATAGGATCGTACGATTTTTCTGGGCAAATTTATTAAATAGGTTTCTATCATTAAGACATTGATCAAATAGATATTTAAGTCAATATCACACATTAACTAGTTGAAAGAGATAGTTGAGCCGAAAAATGAAAAAAGATTCTTGCAGTCAGGCTAACAAGGAGAACACGAAACACCTGTAGAAACAATCAGGGAACAAATCAATTAAGGTGAAATACTACAACTATGGCACTGAGACAGGGAGTGAAACAAAAGTCCAAAGACAAACAGAGATAATGACACTATTATAAATTTGCATTCGTATTTTAAATTAGGTTTTCTTTGTATATTAAATTTTTTTGTAATTTTGTTACCTAGTTTTGTCATTTTTATTAGTTTTTCTTATTTTATATATTAGAATTTAGGTTTAATTATTTACTTTTAGCTCAGTTTTAGTTTTTATTTATTTACAGTTAGTAATGACAGTGCTTTAACTTAAACCTTTTTCAGATAGTTTCTAATGAACTATTTGTAAGTTTCGTAATATTTATATTTTAGCTGTATTTCAATTAAAAAATTTTTTTAATGATAATAATCCTGGATCTAACTAATAACTTAATTTTAGTTCATTTTAGTATTGATTATTATTTATTTAATCATTTAGTTGTTTCAGTCTGATATTGCTGTTTCTGTATATTATTGTATTTTCAAATGTCTTTTGTTTTTATTTTTAAGGACCTACAAAAGAATACATACTGGTGTGTGTGATGGGAGTCCTGGTTATTTGTGCTTTAGTACGAATGAACTCCGTAAGTATATGTTGATTCGTCTTTTTTCTGCTCATATTTCTCATTCAAGTGGTGATTAGGTAGAAATTCCAGTTAAGCCTGGTTCACACGGCAGGATAATTAGGCCGATTTTAGCCCCGATTTACCCCTTCCGACAATCTTAAGGATGCTCCGATTATGGTAAAATAATCTGATCAGATATTCCTGCCGTGTGTGGTGTGTTAAGAGTGCTCTCGTCTGCTCGGAAGGACGTCGGGACCGCTCCGATCTCAAATCGGGGATATCCAACATGTTGGATTTTTTTGGCCCGATTGTAGCCAATCAGAAGGCGAGGTGACGAGGCGCAGAGGAAGCACCGGGAAACAAAATCAAAACAGCCGTCCATGCTCGCGTTGTCTCCACTTCTTTGACCATCGCCTTTTCTTTTGATAACGTTTTTTTTCGGTTAACAACAAACTACAAACTATCGCCACTGCATCCTCTTCGTCCGCCATGATTGTTTACTCTGAAGTCACGTTTGATCTCGAGGGATTTTGCAAGATTGTCCGTCTGACCTGGGAATGCTCGGGAGTCAAATCGGTTCATGTGTGATGTGTTGATTTTGCCGTGTGGCTGCGCACCACACACTGTACGACCAAAACTGTTAGACCCGTGATTTTTTATCGCCGTGTGTGGGGTATCTCAGGTTTAGAAAACCGGCCGACAATTTTAAAATAGTCCCGTGTGAACCAGGCTTCAGGTGGAATTAATAGAGCAACTATATCTACTGGAAATTATTAAAAATGATTGAATTACAATAAACTGCAAAGCCTCATCTTCAGTAGCCATTACTGCAGCTAAGTCATATTGTAAAAATGTCTTCAAACACTGAGAACATATTGTAAACAATTGATCACTACATTATATTTATATGATTTATTGTTAAACCAAGCATTAAATCCTGTCCTCAATAGCTGTTTATAAATGGACCATAATAATCAGCTCTTATTCAGACTATTCTCATCTATGTCAATCTCTCAGGTCAATTGGAATAAACTGGCCTAATATGATTAATATTTAATTTGAATTCAAACTGTTTTTGCAAAAGATGTTTAAGTAATAAATAAATCAAATAAAAAAATCTAGTTTATGTTTAAGTCTGTTTACACTGTAAAACCCAACAAGTTAAGCTAACTCATTTCATTTGAGGAAACCGATTACATCAATTCATTTAAGTTTATAAAAAACAATAGTCATGAGTACTCTGAACTTACTTTATTTGAGTTCACTAAAACAATAATATTTCTTAAAACACATCATCAAACCTTGACCTTCATCACCCGATCATACTTTTCCTTGACTTTTGTACCATAACAAATGTTTTATAAACACCCAATTACAGCAGCCAAAGAAAAACTTGTACTCAAATGTCAAGGGTCAAGAGCCCAACTAAAGCAAACGTTGATCTCCATCATGGTGACCTTAAACCTTGTATTCCCTTTCGTAGTCACTCCGAGTTACGTCGAGTGACGGAGAATGGGGATTTCGCCTAGAAAGCCAATCATCTTCGAGTATTACAAAACGAGCCTATGGCAATGAAAATGCCATGGGTCTGCGGAATTTGCATAGCGTATCTCCGCCCCACCGCGTGGGTATAAAAGGAGGAACGCCGGCAAAGGCAGATCATGTTTTCGCTTTGGAGCCAAGAAACTCTCTTCACTCCACAAGCCAAATCCTGAGTTATCAGTGACTTCTCTCCGAGACGAGCGAGCTCTCCGGTGTTGGTGTGACGGCGGTATCCAGCGAGTTCACATTGCCTGCGGTCTGTGCAGTGATCTGCCAGTTGGTGTGTTTCTCCCTGGTCGCCTCAGCATCGCTGAGCTTTTTTCCTCTCTAAAAGAGCTGCACGTGGCACGTCTTTTTAAAGATGTCTCGCCCGTGTTCTTCTGGGTGCGGTCGATTCCTGTCTGCCTTTGATGGGCACAATCGCTGGGCTTAGAGCACGCTAAAGCAGCGCTTGTGGATGACTCATGTTCCTTCTGTGGGAACATGACCATCGCAACACTAAGGTCGAGACTCAATGATCTCATTCGAGAGAGAGTCCCCTCATCCACACCCCGATCTACACCCTCCTCGAGAGGTGGTACTTCGGCTGGTGGACAGGGTGACGGTGTGAAACAAAAATCCGACGACACGTCCTCGGACCACGCCCACCTCTGTAGTGTTGCAACCCGCGAGCGCCGCGGTGATTTTACCGGGTCCATCCGTTGATGCCCCGCGTATTTCATTCGGCGCTCCAGAGGATGACTCGATGTCGATCGCGGCATCACAAGGTGGGCAAGAGTCATCGGGAAGTGACGATGCGGCTGCGTTACCTCCTTCTGGAGTTCCAGCGTTGCCCGTATCAGATCCCGAGATGACCGCCATGCTCTCCCGAGCCGCCGCGAGCATCGGGCTCGAGTGGAACCCTCCACCCTGCCCCGAGCGCTCGCGGCTGGACGATTGGTTTTTGGGCGCGGCTGCCGCCTCTCGGCCGCAGCCAACCCCAATACCTTTCTTCCCGGAAGTGCATGAGGAGCTGACGAAATCATGGAAGGCTCCCTTGACCTCCCGTGCACGTTCGTCGGCTTTCTCCGCCTTTCCCCCCCTCGATGGGGCGGTCGCCCGTGGGTACACTGGGGTTCCCCCGGTTGAACGCTCTGTTGCGATGCAATTGTGTCCTCAGAGTGCTTCATATCGTGGTAATCCTAAGCACCCGTCCAAGGCCTGTAGGCTTTCGTCCTCCCTCGTGGCGAAGTCTTACAAGGCTGCAGGACAGGCGGCCGCCGCTCTGCATGCGATGAGCACCTTACAGGTCTACCAGGCCCAGCTGCTCAGAGATATGCACGAGGGCGGGACTGACCCAGGGCTCTTTGATGAGCTGCGTGCCGCCACTGACCTCGCTCTCCGAGCGACGAAAGAGGCCTCACGCTCCCTGGGTCAGGTGATGGCCACTTCGGTGGTCCAGGAGCGTCACCTGTGGCTGAACCTGGCTGATATGCGGGACACCGAGCGCTCTCGTTTGCTCGACGCCCCCATATCCCAGGCCGGCCTCTTCGGCGGAATGGTCGAGGACTTTGCCCAGCAGTTCTCGACCGCACAGAAGCAGTCTGAGGCTATCAAACATATTCTGCCCCGACGGCCCGCTGCTGCCTCCACCCAGCCGTCGGTTCAGAAGCCTCAGCCTGCTCGCCGCCGAGGGCGCCCTCCTGCCGCTCCCTCCCCTCCCGCACGGCCCCAGCAGCAGCCTTCACCCAGGCCGCGTCGTGGAGGAGGCCGCAGGAAGGCGCCCCAGCCCTCTCCAGCCCCGCGCCCCGCTAAACGCCAGGCTAAGCGGCGCTCCTGAGACGGGCTGCTCAGTGATGGTCCCGGTTCTTCCCCAGGAGGTGGTTGCAGGCCCCCTCCTTCCCCCGGCGGAGGGCCGGGGGAGAATCTTTTGTTTTCCCGCTGCTCACCCACGGGTGGGCAGTACCCTAAAACTGTTAAAGAAAGAACCAACACTTCCATCACTGAGCACACAGAGCCGGCTGACAGTGTGCGACGCCTCCGGGCCTCGCCGCTCTCATCCCCCTCTGTCACAGAGTTCTCGGACAGCAGTGTGCGCCGCCTCCGGGCCTCGCCACTCCTGTCCCCCTCTGTTCCAGAGGGCGCAGACGACAGTGCGTGCCGTCTTCGGACCACACCGCTCTCGTCCCCCTCTGTCGCCAGCCCCCTGGCAGAGCAGACCCCCGTGGAACGCTGGTCCTTCCCTGGTCTCCTCTGTCAGGGCGCGGAGCCTGACCACGCCCCCGCACAGGGCCGCTATGCCACCCTCGCCGGGGCCGGTCACTCCGCTTCGCTGCCCCTCCGGGGGGACGTCTGTCGTTCGCATGACCCCGCTGGCTCAGTTTCTGGCAGCTTGGTTAGAGCTCCCCAGCCTGTCCCGCTGGGTCGCCCGAACGATCAGGCGCGGCTATGCGATTCAGTTCGCTCGGTCTCCTCCCCGTTTCAGCGGAGTCCGCTTCACTATGGTCGGTGGCAATGCCCCCATCATGCGAGCGGAGGTTGCCACCCTGCTGGCGAAGGGTGCAATCGAGACTGTCCCTCCAGCCGAGATGAGGTCGGGGTTTTACAGCCCGTACTTCATCGTCCCCAAGAAAACCGGTGGGTTACGACCGATCCTGGACCTGCGCGTCCTGAACCGCTCCCTTCACAGGCTGCCGTTCAGGATGCTCACGGCCAAACGCATTTTCGAGTGCGTGCGGCCACAGGATTGGTTTGCAGCGATAGACCTGAAGGACGCCTACTTTCATGTCTCCATCTTACCTCGACACAGACCGTTCCTTCGGTTTGCTTTCGAGGGGCAGGCATATCAGTACGCGGTTCTCCCATTCGGGTTGGCTCTGTCTCCTCGCGTCTTTACGAAGGTCGTCGAGGCAGCCCTTGTTCCCCTACGCGAACACGGGGTTCGCATCCTGAACTATCTCGACGACTGGCTGATTCTAGCCCACTCTCGAGCTCAGGTTTGCGAACACAGAGACCTTGTGCTCCGGCACCTAGCCCGTCTGGGCCTTCGGTCAACTGGGAGAAGAGCAAACTCAGCCCCGTGCAGAGGATCTCTTTTCTCGGTATGGAGATCGACTCGGTCGCCATGTCCGCGCAGCTTACGAGCGAGCGCGCACACTCACTGCTGACTTGTCTTCGTCAGTTCGAGGGCAAGAGTGCGGTCCCACTGAAATTGTTTCAGAGGCTCCTGGGGCATATGGCATCTGCAGCCGCGGCAACGCCGCTCGGATTGCTTCATATGAGACCGCTTCAGCTGTGGCTTCGCGATCGAGTCCCGAGGTGGGCATGGCATCACGGCACGCTCCGAGTTCCAGTGACTCCGACCTGCCGTCAGTTCTTCACCCCGTGGAGGAACCTCAGTTTTCTACGGGCCGGAGTCCCCCTAGAACGAGTTTCCAGGCATGTTGTTGTCTCCACAGATGCCTCTTCCACGGGCTGGGGCGCCATGTGCAACGGACATGCTGCCGCGGGCTCCTGGACAGGACCCCAGCGCCTTCTGCATGTCAATTGCCTCGAGTTGCTGGCAGTACGCCTTGCCCTGCACCGTTTCCACACGCTGCTCAAGGGTCAACACGTGCTAGTCCGTTCAGACAATACCGCAACAGTAGCGTACATCAACCGTCAAGGTGGTCTACGCTCCCGCCGTATGTCGCAACTCGCTCGCCACCTCCTCTTATGGAGTCAGAAGCACCTGAGGTCCCTTCGTGCTATCTACATTCCGGGCGTTCGGAACCTTGCAGCCGACGAGCTGTCTCGGTTCCGTCCTATCCCCGGCGAATGGCGACTCCATCCCCAGTCGGTCCAGCTGATTTGGGACCAGTTCGGGGACGCACAGATAGACCTGTTTGCCTCCCACGACTCATCCCATTGCGCCCTGTATTACTCCCTGTCCGAGGGCACGCTCGGCACGGATGCACTGGCGCACAGCTGGCCGCGGGGCCTACGCAAATATGCGTTTCCCCCAGTGAGCCTTCTCGCACGGACTCTGTGCAAGATCAAGGAGGACGAGGAGCAGGTCACTTTGGTTGCGCCGTACTGGCCCACCAGGACCTGGTTCTCCGAACTAGTACTCCTCGCGACAGCACCTCCTTGGCCAATTCCTCTGAGAGAGGACCTCCTCTCTCAGAGACGGGGCACCCTTTGGCACCCTCGTCCCGATCTCTGGAGGCTCCACGTGTGGCCTCTGGACGGGACGAGGCAGGTTTGAGTACCCTGCCACCTGCGGTGGCGGCTACCATCACTTCCGCTAGAGCTTCGTCCACGAGACATCTCTATGCGTTGAAGTGGAACCTCTTCGTCAACTGGTGCTCTTCTCGCCGAGAAGACCCCAGGAGATGCTTGATCAGTGTCGTGCTTTCCTTCCTGCAAGACGGGCTGGAGCGAAGGCTGTCTCCCTCCACCCTGAAGGTGTATGTGGCCGCTATAGCTGCATATCACGAAGCAGTTGATGGTAAGTCTCTGGGAAGGCACGACCTGATCATCAGGTTCCTGAGAGGAGCGAGGAGACTGAATCCTCCTCGCCCTCCTCTCGTTCCCTCTTGGGACCTCTCAGTGGTGTTAAATGCCCTGCAGAGGGCTCCCTTTGAGCCTCTGCAATCAGTGGAGCTTAAGTTCCTGTCTATGAAGACAGCGCTCCTGGTTGCACTGGCCTCCATTAAGAGGGTAGGGGACCTGCACGCATTCTCCGTTGACGAAGCGTGCCTGGAATTCGGGCCGGCTTACTCTCACGTGATCCTGAGACCCCGGCCTGGATATGTGCCCAAGGTTCCTACCACTCCCTTTCGGGACCAGGTGGTGAACCTGCAAGCGCTGCCCCTGGAGGAGGCAGACCCAGCCTTGGCACTGCTCTGTCCAGTACGCGCTCTCCGCGCTTACGTAGACAGGACGCGGTGTTTCAGGACCTCAGACCAGCTCTTTGTCTGTTATGGTGGGAGACTGAAGGGAAAGGCTCTCTCAAAGCAGAGGTTGTCTCACTGGATAGTGGACGCCATTGCTTTGGCTTACCAACAGCAAGGCCGACCGTGCCCCCTTGGTGTGACAGCCCACTCCACCCGGAGTGTGGCTTCCTCTTGGGCTCTAGCGCATGGCGCCTCGCTGGCAGACATCTGTAGAGCTGCAGGCTGGGCGACACCTAACACATTCGCCAGATTTTATAATCTCCGAGTGGAGCCAGTGTCCTCCCATGTACTCGCTTCAACCAGCTAGTTCAGGACCCGCTCAGGTGTCTTCGCTTGCTCGCCATTCCACTCCACGGACTGGATACGTGCGGTTATTCTCCTCAGGTGAGCCTTCCCTTCTGAAGCCCTGAGTTCCTCCAGCACTGTTGACGCTGGCGCCAGTGTCTATTGCCTGTGCGTCGGCTAGGTGCCTCCGTGTGCTTGGTTCCTCCCTTGAGTAACCCCCACATGTGTATGTCCACTGTAAGCCTCTTTGAGCATGTGTCTTTCCCTCGGCAAGCCACCTTGCCACCCTGGAGTTGAAAGTTGCCACCCCACGGGCTGGTTACTCCAGTGTTCCTCCATATGAAGCCTTCCGGCCATATGCGTATTTCTAAGTCCTCCCTACGGGTAGGCATGCTGCGGCTATCTCCTCTGAGATATGCTCCCCAGTGTACCTTGGTATTCCTGTGTTAAGTAGGACTCCTTCGTCCGTGCCAGTATCACGACAGGGGGATCAGACTTTCGCAGGGCACTGGAAGACAGCTGTGAAGGTGGCGTGATTATACGGGGACCCCATTCTCCGTCACTCGACGTAACTCGGAGTGACTACGAAAGGGAACGTCTCGGTTACGGATGTAACCCTCGTTCCCTGAGTAGGGAACGGAGACGTTACGTCTCCCTGCCACTTCCGCTGTACCGCTGGGTAGACGCCTGAGTTCAGTCTCGGCTCCTCAGCGAAGACATGATCTGCCTTTGCCGGCGTTCCTCCTTTTATACCCACGCGGTGGGGCGGAGATACGCTATGCAAATTCCGCAGACCCATGGCATTTTCATTGCCATAGGCTCGTTTTGTAATACTCGAAGATGATTGGCTTTCTAGGCGAAATCCCCATTCTCCGTCACTCGACGTAACGTCTCCGTTCCCTACTCAGGGAACGAGGGTTACATCCGTAACCGAGACGTTTCTTGTGTTTCTCTTTCCTTCAGTGATTCTGCTTGTTAACAGCAGGTGTTAATCACTAATGAACAATCATCACTTAATTGATGATTAATTAACTTAACTATACAATTATTATTCAATTATCATTCTGGAATCTAGAAATGTTCTATAACTCATTCAGTTTGAGTTCTGTTTCAGTCATTCAAGACACTTCAAGTTTCTGTATTATTTGAGTGCAGTGACCTCAATTTAATTGAGTAAATAGTACTGTTAGGTTTTACAGTGTAGTTTCATTGTGTTTTGGTGTTGTTTTCCCTGTTCCTGTTTTGCCTGTGTTCCTGATTATTATCGGTCTCCATGGTTTCTGATTTATCGCACCTGTTTCTTTTCCAGTTAAATACCTCACTCCGTGTATTTAAGAGCTTAAGCTTGGTTCAGACTCTCAGTCCAAATCCGATCAGATTTAACAAGTGCGAACAGCATTAAATCACATTAAATGCTATTTTTACATAACCGTTTCAAAGTTTTTTCAAAGCATCTCTGGAAATCCGTTTCAGTCTGACCTCCCTGATCGGATTTCGAGTGGTTTATGTGACTTTCTCACGCCGCGTAAAATGTAGTGCCGGACAAGCAGAAAATGACAATATAACGGAGACACGAATTGAATCCGACGGAGATGAAAGCACAGAATACTCCAACTGTGTTTCTGCTCCCTCATAAAGCGCAGTAGTCCAGTGCACGGTTACACACAGTCATGTTGGAAATAAGACAACATCTGTATTGCAAACCATGTTGCGGTTGCTGGTGTATTTGGTGTATATTTATTTATTTATTGCCATAGAAACTGATGCAGATATTCTGGAAAACTAAAGAGCTGCACGGACACACAAATGGGATCTGAACAGTTTTTTTCTCAAGATGCACACCAGTAATGTTTTTACTGAGGCAATTTTATAAAAACGACCTAAATGTCCTAATTTAACTAAGGCCTAATCCTGGCTTAATCTAAGCCTCGTCTGTGAAACCAGGCCTTTATTTCTCTGAATCTCGTGCGTCGTGTGCTTGCTAAGGACACACACCTTTTTTTACTTTTTTTACTATTCCAATGTATAATTCCATAAATTTGGGATTTGGAATTGGTCACATGCGGTTTGATACAAATCGTGTAATTAAAAAATATCCTAATTGAATTCATCTTTATGACATTACTTTGCAGAAACGGAAGTTGCAGAGAATCTGTCAAAATCTAAAGCAGATCTACACTGACAAAAAATATTTAAGTGTTTCCTGCAAGTGTCTGCGCAGACGAATCTTCAAGCTGTGGGAGAACAGATG
The DNA here is from genome assembly GCA_026230005.1 of Gila orcuttii. NCBI lineage: Eukaryota > Metazoa > Chordata > Actinopteri > Cypriniformes > Leuciscidae > Gila > Gila orcuttii. The sequence continues at coordinate 3,719,221 of JAPDVR010000020.1, read as the reverse complement.
ATTTCCACCATGCTTGTGTGACAAAACATGTTTCAGTGCTGAATAATGTCCATGAATATAAACATCTTTTATGAACGAGATAAGACATGACCAAACGGGAAAAGTGTGTGAGATCTTGTCTTTTACCTCTTGCATTTGTAAATATTTAAAAAGAAAATGTCCTGTAAATATAAATTCATTTTTTTCTCAAGTTCACTGATTGCAAATAGTTTGAGGGCTTTTATGAGTTTAAATGTAAAAAATAAAACATTAAAAAAATGTAACAATGGCAGTTTTCTTTTTTTTCTTTATAAAACCGCTTGTATAAAGTTGAAAAAAATAATAATAAAGGATGTTTTAATAATATTTGATATAATAATTTAATAAACATAAGTGCAACATCAGCTAAATTTATAAATGTTTTGTGAAGTATGTGTAAAAATGGAGAAACACTAGAATATATCTTGCATTTTTAACAATTTAAACTCAAATTTCTATTCTATTATTTTGGCATAATTACATGGGCGTAGGTTTGGTCTCAGCTTTGGTGGGGACATCCCCCCTCCCCCATCCCCCATCCCCCGGGAATTATTTTGTTGTAAGATAAGTAACAGTGCTTTAATGGCGATTTCCTTTGTCATTTCAGACTGCTGGCAATACAGAATATCACAATACAGAAGTGAATCTACTTCATCTCATTATATTGTATCCTATATTGTATTCTATATCAAATTCTATTGATATATTCTATTCTTAAAAAAAAAAAAAGTCCATTAGATTAAACTGGGAAGGGTCATAAAAATTGCATATTGTTATCCTAGGTTTACTGCTTCTATTGTTCTCAATTGTAAGTCGCTTTGGATAAAAAGTGTCTGCTAAATGAATAAATGTGAATCTGTTGTGGTTTGATGCTGTCTTTCCTGCATACAAAATGGTTAATTAATTTTGTAGTCTATCCTATGGCTAGCAAGTTTAACCCTCCAACCAGATATTGTTATTTGGATATTATCAATCAAATAATGATTCATTATATTTGAATATTTGAATAGCCTTTTTTAATTTTAACATTGCCAACATGTTTTTCCAGCACATGTGTCTAGCAAGTAGGCTACACTCACAAATACATTACATAACCAGAATGTAGAAACGAAAAATGTCTCAGATGATCCACTGTTTATGACTGCAAGATTCTAAGTTGAGGCAGGCTAATTAACATTCAGTGACTTGATAACGTAGCATTCTATCATGATAGCGCGACTTCTATGAGTCTATCCGTGCTGCACACCCCTAATTAATGCTCCTAACCTTGAAAGATTGCAGAAGCTAGGTTTAACTGTAACAATATCCTGGGTAACCAGGATCACCAGTTAATACTATTTTCCACAGTAGAATCTGCATTTGAAAGCCTGGTCAGTCACTACTACTGCTAGTTATTTGTGTGGCTAGTTATTTTTGCCTACTTACACTCTGCTTTATGAAAAAGCTTCGTATGTCCCCTTTCTTCTTCTTGGGTGACATAGCTGATCTACAAAGTACAAAAAGCGAATATTAAAATGTCTCACTCTGGCCTTTTGTATATGGCAGGCAGAGAGACAGCCCTGGTAACTTACCGTCGGCGTCGTCACGCGCGCGCGCACACACACACACACACACACACACCACCCGCTCGCTGCCAGAGAGTGCAAGCACAAAAAGTAGTCCCGGCCCGCGCGTGTAGCCTGCCTGTCAGATACCCCGCCGCCAATCAAATTACGGCGTATCTTGTACTGTCGTCGTCCTGGCCGTTGGAATCGATCCAAATGCAGCGCAAATATCAAAATAGCAGTTCAAAGGAGCTTGCTAAATATTGGTGGGGACAAATTTGTCATCTCAAAATATTGATTGGGACTAGTACCTAGCGTCCCCCCCTAAACCTACGCCCTTGCATAATTAGTAAATATCTGGCATTTGCAACGTAAAAACATAGAATTTATTTATTTTCTTATATCTCACAATTTAGATTTTTGTCCTTGTCAAAAAACAAATGTGATTTTTTTTTAAATAAAATTTGAATATTTGTTATCACTAATACACACAGGTGTCATACAGTTATCTTTATCAGTATATCATACAGTTATCAGTTAACTGTCATACAGTCATTGGAGTATTTTGGCCTTTTTAAAACCTTATAAAGGTTTTTATAAAACCTTACTTCAGACAAAATATTATTGTTGTTTTATTTAATTGTTATATATATATATATATATATATATATATATATATATATATATATATATATATATATATATATATATATATATATATAACATTGTTTGTTGTAGTTATTAGCAGTCATTTAAATTATACAATATTTATATTAATTATACAACCTATTAGCTAAATTGAAGCTAAAATATTATTATTATTTATGCCTATTGTAATTATTATTACTGTTATTTAAATTATTTAATTATATTGTACTTGACAGCTACAGCAAAGCTAAAATATTATTTTTAAGTGTATTTAATGGTTATATTTAAAATATTACTTGTTTTATAATTAAAGTATTATTTATTATGAACTATTATTTTAATGAATCATTTATAATAATGACACTACCTTGACGGTATTGACAGTATTTTTTGGTCCTTAAAGCCTTTCGTTGGTCACTTACCTCATAAAATGTCTTTCAAGCCACTGCCCTGCACCCGTTGTTTGGTGTTTTTCTTTGGACATTTACAGAATTCTAAATGTAGAGTTTCAATTAGATGTTTTTCCAATTTAAGAAATCAAATTTTATAGGAGGACCCCACACTTCACTGCCATATAATGCAATTATTGATTTGTGAAGTTTAAGCAAGATTTTGATTGGGATGTCAATTTTAATCATTCTTTTCATGGCATAGAAAGCCCTTCAAAGTTTGAGCTTTCTCTTTGAGTTCATTCACAGCCAAATTAAAGCAGTTGAAGATGTTTTCATGCCGAGGTAAGTGTATGTTTGTGCTCTCAATGGTTCTGTGTGATGGTGTGAATGTGTGTGTTGGGCCCTGAGATCTGGAGTGTTTCTGGAACATCATTACTGTAGTTTTCTGGAGGTTGATGGTCAGGACTCAGTAATCCTCCAGCAGATCCAGGCTGTCCTGAAGACCCTCTTTAGTGGGCGACAGGAGAACCAGGTCATCCGTGTAGAGAAGACACTTTATCTCTGTGTCGTGTAGAGTGAGCCCTTGAATGGGAGCATGTTCTAATATATTGGCCAATCGGTTGGTGTAAATGTTGAAGAGGGAGGGGCTTAAACCACAGCCCGTCTCACTGGACACAGTTCTTTGGTTTCTAATTTTAACAGCACATTGGCTGGCTGTGTACATTGATTTGATCAAATCATAGAATTTCTCCCTATCCCACTGTCAATAAGCTCTAGGTATGATCCTTCATGCCAGATTGAATCAAATGCTTTCTTGAAATCAACGAAACTAGGACAAAAAATTGCCATTTGTTTTGATGTACATATTTTTATGTATCAATTAGTGTTTGTAATGTAAAAATGTGATCAGATGTGCGACATTTTTGGAGAAAGCCAATTTGACATTGTGCTTCATAAGGAAGTCTATTAATTTCTATTTTTTAGTCCACAGACTGAGTTTAGACCTTATAGCAGCTGGACCTATCAGACACACAATTATTCATTATATTTAATGAATAATCCTGGAACCCACTCTCCCAACAACAAACTAAGTGCCAAGGTGTTTTTGACAACTCCCCAGTTGGCCTGAACGGGTAGCAAAGGCACTCCAGCGAGATAAGATGGTTTACGACGTGAAAAATGTTGAAGACACGGACCAAAAAAACAAACTTCTCTCCTTCAATTCATAGACAAACCTTTTAATGAACAGGCATTTCCCCAGGACACTGTGTGTATAGTATCCTGTTTTATGCATGCCTTATGAGAGAACTATTTGATAATGTAACTTTGTTGGTATCATGCTTCCGATCAAAATAATCCTCATTTAACACCCTGCACATTGATGTACATCACCTCCTCATAGCATGCATTGTATGCTTGTTATATTAATTCAGAGTATAAAGGGACACAAACTGCCAGGTCACTTTGATCATGCAAATGAGTTCGCTTCCAAACAAAGAAACCTTTGTTGCTTGAAAAATACCCCTTTCTCATTGGACATGCCAAACTCGAGAGGTTAAAGTTAAAGGGCACTGTCTCAGAGTCCCACCTCTCTTCTTTCTTCTTCTGTTGCTGTTCGTGTGAAAAGTCTGGAGACATCCAGTCCGACGGCGGGACTTTTCCCTGGTGTGCAGTCGAGCAGTTCTTGACCATAACTGAGTCAGACTAACACCACAAGTTTTCCATCTCTTCATTCAACCAAGAAGAATCGAAGAATAGCAAAGGCATTGCAAGTATATCATACATTCAACTAACTAAACAGAGGTTTAGTAAAAGCTGTAGACCTTTTGTTCTTTTCAGGTGATTTACTGACTGTTATGTGTGGTTACATTTCCATTTCGGTTTCATTCATTAACTTTCACTTTCCATTTTACACATGTATTCATAATTGTGTGTATGTGTTGACTAGTGATGTGTTTGCATTTTACATTTGTTCATTTAGCAGACGCTTTTATCAAAAGGGCCTTACAAATGAGAACAATAGAAGCAGTGAAACTAACAGTAGGACAACAATATGCAAGTGCTATGACCCTTCCCAGTTTAATCTAACGCAGTACATGTATTATTTTTAATACCGAAAAAGATGCGTGTTCAGTTGTTTCTTCAAGTTGGCCACGGGCTGAGTCGCTCTGGTTGAGTTAGGCAGATCATTACACCAACAGGGAACAGTCCAGGTAAAGGTGCGAAAAAGAGATTTTGTGCCTCTTTGAGATGATGCACCACAAGACGACCTTCACTTGCAGAGCGCAAGTTTCTGGATGGCACATAAGTCTGAAGTAATGAGTTTAGGTAAGAGGGAGCAGTGCCAGTGGTTGTTCTGTAGGCAAACGTCAGTGACTTGAATTTGATGCAAGCGGCAACTGGCAACCAGTGCAATTTTGTGAGGAGAGGAGTGACGTGTGTCTTCTCGGCTCATTGAAGACCACTCTGGCTGCAGCATCTGGATCAGTTGTAGAGGTTTGACAGAGCAAGCTGGAAGACCAGCCAGGAGAGCATTACAATAGTCCAATCTGGATAGAACAAGCGCTTGGACTTGAGTTGTGTAGCTCTGATAGGAAGGGCCTGATCCTCCTAATGTTGTGCAAGGCAAATCTGCAGGACTGGGCCGTTCTAGCAATGTGGTCTGTGAAGTTCAATTGATCATCAATCAACGTTTCAAGGTTCCTGACTGACCTTGATGGAGTTATGGATGATGAGCCTAGCTGAATGGAGAAGTTGTGATGAAGTGTTGGGTTGGGTGAGACCACAAGTAGCTCTGTCTTCGCAAGGTTTAGTTGAGGGTGGTGGTCCTTCATCCAGCCAGAAATGTCTGTCAGGCTGAGATACGAGCAGCGACCGTCGGATCATCAGGCTGGAATGAAAGGTAGAGTTGGTGTCATCAGCGTAGCAATGGTAAGAAAAGCCATGATTCTGAATCACAGATCCTAGTGATGTCATGTAGATGGAGAAGAAGCGGTCCCAGCACTGAGCCCTGAGGCACCCCAGTAGCTAGATGTTGGGTCTTAGGCACCTCACCCCTCCACGACACTCTAAAGGACCTACCCGAAATACCTGGCATTTAGTTAAATAAAATTTTTTGTCAACATTAACATCAGTGTTGATTCTTTGATCCCTGCTTGCAAAGTCCCTCTAACAATGTGATCACAGCTACATAGCTTTTGAGAAGCACTGTATCCGGTAAAAGAAAAGTTATTTTTCTGTGGCCACGATAGACGATCAATACTGAGTGTTTGCTGGATGAACAGGTTAATTGATTTTAAAATTCCAACCTAAATGGCATAATATGTTGGAAAGAGTATGCCAGAAGTCCTCGGATGGTCTACTATTTCCGCTGGAATTCCGAAGTGTGGATCCGTGCTCACTATAACAGATAATATTACCCACAACCTATTGCGCTTTGGAGGAGGGACTACAAACACGAGTAAAACAAGGCGAAACAAGGCGGATATGTGTGACCGACGGTGAGAGGTTCAGATAAAGGTTTGAGTGACTAATCATGTGACAATCGGCAGCTGTAGTGCCCTCGAGAGCCTCTGGAGGACACTCTCTCTTTATGTTATGTTTCTTTATGGACTCATTATGTTTATTATGTTCAGGTGTGTTTTATTAAGCTGATTAAGTTTTCCTGTCTTAAGCCCGTGTTTTCCCTGTGTTCAGTGCGAAGTATTGTATAGCGTAAGCGTACCATTCCCGAGCATTATTCTCTGATTCTAGTTCTTTGTATTTCGTGTTTCCCTGGACTTTTGACCTTTGCCTGTTATCTGGACTCTGTTTATGAACCTGTGCTGCCTGCCTCGACTTTTGCCTGTTTGACTTTGATTCTGATGTTCCCTTTCAATAAAGTTCTGCAAATGGATCCGACAGCCTCTGTCCATACGTTACAGAATACTTCGCCAAACGTGGATCCAGCAGACTTTCAGCATCTATCCACCTTGGTCAAGACCCGAGCTTCCATGCTAGCCTCTCATAGTTCTCAGCTGGCGAGACTAACTTCTCTCCTCGAGGAACTAGCAAGCTCCGTGCAATCCTGGTCTACGCAGAGCTCAAGCACAGCGGCTAATCAAGCCCAAACTGCCGCTGCACCTGTTCCACCGCAACCCAGTGTGAGTACCACATCTAACTATCCCAGTCTGTCATTTCCTGAGAAGTTTGATGGCTCACCTGTGGCATGTGAGGGATTCCTTCAGCAGTGCAGCTTGTATATGAATCATCAGCCCAAGTTTTACACCTCGGATGACGGATGACTGGAAAGGCTTTGGAGTGGGCAGGTGCGTTCTGGGAACAAGGTCGAATTTCGTTCCCTTCTTATGACGTCTTTATCGCCCTATTCAGAGAGGCTTTTGAACTCCCCGTAGGAGGGGAGGATCCTGAGGAACTGCTCTTGTCCCTGCGTCGGGGAGGTTCGTATGCAGCGGATTTCTCTCGCTCATTCCGCATGCCGCTAAAGCCTCATCTCGCCAAACTGTTCGATCCTCCCTTGATGACCATCAGAGGGGCTTTCAAGTATTCCGTTTCTGCCAAACCCACTCATCGTGTCGGACCCCTCGAGCCCATATTCCGCACTGGTCCTGTTGAACTTGCTAATCCAGAGACCGCGGAGGTTTCGCCGGCAGAACTGGAGTTTGAGCGCGTGGCAGCCGACTCGAAAGAATCAAGTACCGAGTCAAGTGAGTCTACCGAGTCAAGTGAGTCTACCGAGTCAAGCCCAGTGAAGCGCCGTCGCAGAAGGAAGAGAAGGAGGCCTCGCTCGGCTCATCAGGCTCCAGTGAGCGTACCCAGACTTCTTGCCCTGCCGGCCCCGCCTCTGCGCCTCGCCCTGCCTGCGCCCTTCAAGCTCCGGGAGGCCTTTCCTGAACCCGTGGATTTCCCCAAGTATTTTTTTTGGGGGGGGGGGGGGGGGGGCAGTAGGTACTCTGTGAGGGCCATGGAGGCGACGCTGACATGGACCTCATCTCAGTCTGCTCCGTCCTGGTACCCTTCCAAGTGTGCTCCCCCATGGTCTCTTGCCCTGCTCTTGCCTGGCCCTCCATCCCAGCCCCCGTTGACCTCCCCCCGGAGCTCTTAGGAGCGTCTGGAAGCCGCTCCTTAGAGGGGGGGTTATGTGACGATCGGCAGCTGTAGTGCCCTCGAGAGCCTCTGGAGGACACTCTCTCTTTATGTTATGTTTCTTTATGGACTCATTATGTTTAATGAGTTTATGTTTCAGGTGTGTTTTATTAAGCTGATTAAGTTTTCCTGTCTTAAGCCCGTGTTTTCCCTGTGTTCAGTGCGAAGTATTGTATAGCGTAAGCGTACCATTCCCGAGCATTATTCTCTGATTCTAGTTCTTTGTATTTCGTGTTTCCCTGGACTTTTGACCTTAGCCTGTTATCTGGACTCTGTTTATGAACCTGTGCTGCCTGCCTCGACTTTTGCCTGTTTGACTTCGATTCTGATGTTCCCTTTCAATAAAGTTCTGCAAATGGATCCGACCGCCTCTGTCCGTACGTTACAAATCAAAGTTTAACCTGATAGAAAAATATTTATTTAATGTTATCCGTTTTATATTATCTGCAAAAACAATGTGGACTTTTATAAAGATCCGTTTGGCCATTAACTTTTAAATGCATCATTATGCATTGATATGAGGAGAGTCTCCGCATAAAAGACCCGCGACTTCAGATCAACGTGATTCTGCATTTCTCTCCGATACGCTAGGAAATAAAATAAAATGAAATGTGGAGGAGTGTATCTTTGACAAAATGATTGACAGGCCAGTTTACTGTTGTCAGGATGCAACAGAGAGCAACCGTTAAAGACGCAATTGTATGACGTGATAGTATGTCCCAAAGCTTGTCTTCTCTTCTGCTACACACTCAAACGTATGAACTTTTTCTTCACAAAAAGAGCACATACTGTTAGGGCGTAGTATAAGTAGGCGTATTGAGACGCAGCAATGGGCAAATTCCAAACTGAAGTGAGTATCCCTGTGCCCTACTCCCTTCGAAGGGAAGAGCCCTTGAAGTGGGGACTTTGGAGTGAGCAACACACTTGTGTGCCATTTTTGTTATGTTCTTACGACAGTAATGTCTCATTATTGCTGTTAACGTAACTGTTGCAAATAAATATACATTTTATACAAAAAACTTTTTAAAGTATGCGTTATATATGTGTGTGTGAGTGTATTTCTCTGCTCTCAACTTTAAAACTTGCCCACTCATCTGTGGACCCTGCATTAACTAACACATTTCTTACCTATGAAACTTATTTAAACCTAACATGACAAAAATGTGTGAAATATATCACGAACAAAACAAAACTTGAATTGCTCTGTTTGTAAGTTAACTCGAACTCTCTCGCCATCTAGCTTTAAAATGAATCACAAGGATTTACTGGGTCACATGACCATAAATGTTAAAATGACTTCCTTGAAGTGACCATCGCATGCACACTTCACTAGTGGTCTTGTGGAAGGACCCTTCGTGAAGAGATCCAGTTGTTCACTTTGGTTTGGACCAGCTTTACAGAGTGTCAGTGAAGAGACTAATAACCTCCTGTGAACATCCCTCACAAACAGCCCTGAGACACACACACACACACACACACACACACACACACACACACACACACACACACACACACACACACAAACACACACACACACACACACACACACACACACACACACACACACACACACACACACACACATACACACACACACACACACACATACACACACACACACACACACACACACACACACAAACACACACACACACACCAAGGCTGCATTTATTATGAGTTGTGTACATTTTTATTTCAGGATTCTTTAATGAATAGAAAGTTCAAAAGAACAGCATTTATCTGAAATAGAATCGTTTGTAACATTAAACACTACCGTTCAAAACTTTGGGGTCAGTAAGAATTTTTATTGTATTTTTTGGGGGAAATAAATGAAATAAATCAATACTTTTATTCATCAAGGATGAATTAAATTGATCAAAAAATACAGTAAAGACATTTATAATGTTACAAAAGATTCTATTTCAAATAAATGCTGTTCTTTTGAACTTTCTGTTCATAAAAGAATAAATTGAAAAAATTGTACACAAATGTGTTCAACATTAATTAAAATAATAATGAAAGTTTTTTGAGCATCAAATCATTTATACTGATTTCTGAAGGATCATGTAACACTTAAGACTGGAGTAATGATGCTGAAAATTCAGCTTTGATCACAGGAATAAATTACACTTTAAATATATTAAGATAGAAAAGTTATTTTAAATTGTCATAATATTTAACAATATTACAGTTTTTTTTTTATCAAATAAATGCAGCCTTGGTGAGCAGAAGAGACTTCTTTTAAAAACATAAAAAATCTTACCGATCAAAAACGTTTGACTGATAGTGTAACTGTAGAGTAAGAACTCAGATCCATAATCTACAGTCCGGTGTTAGTTCATTGGATAATTCAATTTAATATGAAGTCTTGCATATGCAATCAAGAATTCTGCGATACATTTTTTAAATGTAGTTTTACAAATTGCTATAGTTGACATATGTGAGGTCAAATCTGTGTAAACACATTTAGTCAGAATCTCTATTAAGTGATCTCTACTAAAACTATTATGTATAGATTAATGAAAGAGACTGAACTTAATGAGAACAGTATAGGAGTTTATTATTTAATGTACTACAAAATAATGAGAAAGATAAAGAAAGATAAAAAAATGTACAACAGGATGAAACAAAATGTGAATATAGATGTTGATTGATCACAGGCCGTCGTCAATTTTTATGCTTTTCTGTGAAACCACAAGATCAACAAGTACTTTTCAATGAGAAATCATCAGACTGAGGAAACTTCAACTGATCTTTGACTCCAGAACACAGAAAGAAATATATACATATATTTCCACTGGAAATAAGGCACATATATAGTACTTACACATAATTACACAAATACAATATGTGCATAAACATCTGATTGAGAAAATGTACTGTGATAAAAATGGCACGAATGGTATTGGCTCATATCTTAGCAAATTTCAGCAAATTAAAAAAAAATATATATTTTTCTTTTGTAGTTAATCAATATTAATTATTTTAATCTATTGAAATTCCTAAAAAAATGTTTTGGACTTTTAATCTATATATAAAAATAAAAAAAAATCATCAAAATGTGAAAGTAATATCATTAAGACAATTATCATTAAGAAAATATTTACATTTTTTTATCATTTCACAAAATTCAAAGCAACAAATGAGAAAATAACAAAAAACAGTTTTCCATCGTTGGGCCGAACGGTTCTGAGAACGGAAAGAAATGTTTACGGCTGTATTTCAATTGAGATTGGTTCGGTGGAATATGTGAAGTGACGTCGCCACTCAGGATTGGTCACTTGTCTGTTGTCTGGCTATAGTTTCTCTGTAACTGGCCATTTGAGCAACGTAAACACAAGAAATATCCCATCATCCTCCGCGGTCGCTGTTTACATCTCATAACGTCTGTAAACTCTTGCATTACTGAGACAACGACTGACACATTGCATATTTGTAAAGAGCTGTTATCAGCAACACAGAGGAAAATAAAACCAAATCACAGAATTGAACGGTTAAGCAAAGAAAACGGTGGAAAAGCAGATTCATTCTAAAAGAAATGCTAAAATTTCAAGATAAAAGATGGAAGAAAAGGTAAAAGAATAAAGAATATTATTTTAAGGATGTGTAGTTGTTTGCTGATGGAAAAGAGTCTTTAAAGGTCTTTAGATGTTTCTTGAACTTTATAAAAGGACTCAGTTGTCGGGGAGGGTTGTGAAGATCGGTCCACCGGTGAGGAACTGTGAAGGTGAAGGTTCTGGAGACTGATATTGTTCTCTGTGAAGGAACCATGAGGAGCCGCTCACTCACAGATCACGGCTTCAGGAGGGGATGAACTTTCATCAGAGGAAGTGGAGACAAGAGAGTCCTGAGCTGGTGCCTGTTATTGTGAGGGTTTACTTTTGAAATAGTTGGTCTTCAAGATGCATAGATCCTGCGGCTCGTGCCGAGCCACACTCAGTGAAGAGGATCGCCATGTCATCTGCGTTTCCTGCCTGGGTGAGGATCACGCGGCTCTCGCTCTCGTCGACGGCGGATGCCCTCACTGTGAGCTACTGCCTAGGGTGACTCTGAGGACTCGCCTGGCATCATTCTCAGAGCTTGCACTTCAACCCGCTGTAGCGCCGCGCCGTAAAAAGCGCTGTGCCCAGCGCGGCCCAGAGCCTTCTCCTGCCCGCCAAAGCTCGCCGGTTCGCCCGCGAGCTTCGCCGGCATCGCTCGAGTCCCTCACCAACAGACAGCGGCTGCCGTCCGCCGCCGCTTCCGCTATAGAGGTTGACGATACAGCCGAGGCCTGTTCTATCCTGGCATCGGATAGTGAGGATTGGGCGAGCTCTGTAGACCTTCCCCCCGCTATCTGCGAGCCTCCTGGAAAACGAGTCGGCATCGAGTCAGAGCTGATGCGTCTGCTCTCTCAAGCCGTCGACAACCTCGGCCTCAACTGGGAGGCGCCCGCGCAGCCCGCGCGAAACCGACTGGACGGATGCTTCCTCAAAAAGGACCACGCGCTGTCACAATCCAGGCCCGCCCCCTTTCTGCCTGAGCTTCACGAAGAAGTCGCGAAGTCCTGGGGCGCCCCCCTCTCGGCTAGGGTGCGTACCTCTGTCTCTGCTGCATTCTCCACTGTGGACGGTGCAAAAGACAGAGGATACCTTTCTCTTCCCCCAGTGGAAGCAGCGGTAGCTTCCCATCTCTGCCCGCCCTCTACTGGACGGCGAGCTCAGACGGCGCTACCATCTAAAGCCTGCCGAGTGACGTCAGCCATGCACGGTCGTGCATACACAGCCGCCGGGCAAGCAGCTTCAGCGCTACACACAATGGCCATCCTGCAGATCTTCCAGGCCGACCTTCTCCGAAAAATGGACGAGGAAGGCGCCGAGTCGATCAGCATTGCGGATTTACGGAGCGCTACAGACCTGGCTCTACGTGCTACAAAATCAGCTGCACAGGCCATAGGGCGGAACATGGCTTCTCTCACCGTGGCTGAGAGACATCTGTGGTTGACGCTGTCTGAAATGACTGAAGCGGAGCGCTCTGTATTTTTCGACGCGCCCATTTCGTCAACTGGTCTCTTCGGATCTGCCGTCAAAGATTTCGCGGACAGATTCCAAGAGGTTCAAAAGACATCGCAGGCTATGAAACACTTTCTCCCGAAGCGCTCTAGTTCCGCAACAGGTCGCTCCAAACAGCCGCCTGCCCGGAGCTCCCAGCCGCAGCCTGCACCACCCGCCGCCGCCGCTTCTCAACGCCGCCAGGCCCAAGAACAGAAACCGCGCTCTCGCTCTGCCGGACGCCGCCCCCCTCAGCGCGGGCCCCGGCCGAGGATCGAAATCAAGCCCGAGGTCTCAAAGCCTTCCTAGCCTCTTTAGGAAAGCTACGGTGTTCAAATCCCGCTGCGGCCGGATTTTCACCAAAACATTTCGCTCGTCCAGTTCCATACAATGTGACTGTTCCAGCGTATTTAGCAGTCAACAAGCCGGTTCACTTGCCCGCTTGCCTGCACACCAAAGCCGTTTTTACGGCTACCCAGATAAATCCAATAAAGAGTGTATTTTCTGGTGTTCCGGCCACGGCCGATGGTGTTATAAGTGTTGTAAGAATGCCCACGTCTCAGTGCCCATTCCCACACGCAGACACAGCCCGCCACAGTTCAGGGCTAGCACAAATAAAATCGACTCATGTCGATTGTGCAAAAAATGTAGTGAATGTGCCCTCAACACAGTGCCCACAAACACTACACAATGCGTGTCCCTCGGTTTCTGTAAAAACGAAATCGACACACATTCAGTCAGCACATGCCGACAGTGTTATCAGTGCTGTGAATGTGCCCACTGTCCCGCGCCCACATTCCCTCACAGACACGCTCACCCCCACGGGGTTTGTCCCGCTCTCTCTCTCTCCACAACCGGTCATAGAGAATTCGAGCGCGACCAGGCTGCCCGCCGTGATCGGCGCGCCTCCCGCCTCGCACACTGTAAACACGGTGTTTATGTCTCAGCACATCGGAGCTCTGCAGCCGCCGCAATGCTGCGGCCAGAGCCCGGATTTCATTCTACCCCTAGCTATTCACGCAGATGCGTGGGCAAAGCTGCCTGGGGTATCAGAGTGGGTGTTGAACACTATAAAAAGAGGCTATTCGCTACAGTCCGCTCGACGTCCTCGCCGTTACACGGCGCGAGTCGAAACCACGGTGAACAATGAAGTATCTCATCTACTTCGAGCCGAAATAGCGAAACTGCTGAGAAAAGGGGCCATAGAACCTTTATCTCAGGCTCAGAGCGAAGGGGGGCTATACAGCAGATATTTTCTGGTACCGAAGAAAGACGGGGGTCTCAGATCCATTCTAGATCTGCGACAGCTGAACAGAGTGCTTATAAAGCGCGAGTTCAGAATGCTGACAACCAGGAAAATCCTCGCGCAAGTGCGCCAAGGAGACTGGTTTATGTCAATAGATCTGAAGAAAGCCTATTTCCAAATACAAATAGCGTCACGTCACAAGCGATTCTTGAGATTCGCCTTCGAGGGCTAGGCTTATCAATACACAGTTCTACCGTTCGGCCTGTCTTTGGCACCCCGTACATTTACGAAGTGCATGGACGCAGCTCTCGCACCCCTGAGACTTCGGGGCATGCGAGTGTGGAACTACTTGGACGATTGGCTGATTCTAGCTCGATCACATTCAGAGCTCATAGAACACAGGACCACATTGCTCAAGCATCTCGAGAATCTGGGTCTCACAGTCAATTGGGCGAAAAGTTAGCTGATTCCCAGCCAGAAAATCTCTTTCCTGGGAACAGTGCTGGACTCGCTGTCTATGACAGCACGTCTATCGCCAGAGCGAGAACTGCACATTCAGCGCGCCGCGAAATCCTTCCGCCGCGGCTCTATAGTCCAGATCAAAAGGTTTCAGAAGATGCTGGGCCTTATGGCTTCTGCATCATCAGTACTCCAGCTGGGCTTGCTTCGCATGCGCCCACTGCAGTTATGGCTGAAAGTGCGAGTTCCACCCCGGGCATGGACCTCTGGTCTGTTTTGCCTCAGGGTCGACATGAAATGCGCTTCGGCTCTGGAACCTTGGAAAATAGCCGACTGGTATCAGTCAGGCGTGAGTCTGGGGACTCCCTCGTGTGTGACGGTTGTGTCCACGGATGCCTCCACCTCGGGATAGGGAGCGCTGCTCGAGGGCAAACCGTTCTTCGGCCAGTGGTCAGAAAGGGAGAAGCTCCTACACATAAACTGTCTAGAAATGCTGGCAGTAGACAACGCGCTAAGGCGCTTTTGTCCCCAGATAAAAGCGGTGGCGTAAATAAATCACCAGGGCGGCGTCAGGTCCCGAAACCTTTACAGGCTGACGGAACGCCTCCTGGTCTGGGCTCAGCACAATCTGCTTTCACTGAAAGCAGCGCATGTGCCTGGTCACCTGAATCTGGGACCAGACCGTCTGTCCAGAAACAATGTCCCAGCAGGGGAGTGGTCGCTGCACCCGCAGACGATCCAACTGGTGTGGGACACATTCGGCAGAGCGCAGGTGGACCTGTTCGCGTCCCAAGAAAACGCTCACTGTCCGAACTTTTTCTCCAAGAGCAGGGATGCGCTGGCCCATGCATGGCCCCGCTGCCCCCTCTATGCTTTTCCCCCCGTCTCGCTCCTGCCTCAAGTGCTAGAACGGATCAGGGAAAACGGATGCCCAGTGCTTCTCGTGGCTCCGCTCTGGACAAACCAGAACTGGTTCCCAGTCTTGATGCGGCTCACCAGCACTGCCCCGTGGCCAATACCGGTCAGGAGAGACCTTCTCTCTCAGGCAAAGGGCTCGATCTGGCATCCTCGCCCGGATTTATGGTCCCTACATGCTTGGACCATCAACGGGTACCCGCTAACCTCCCAGAGGGAGTGTTAAATACAATCATGCAGGCTAGAGCCCCGTCTACTAGACGGCTCTATTCCTCAAAGTAGTCAGTATTTTCTGCCTGGTGTCAAGCTCAAGGCTTTTCACCCGTAGACTGCGGGGTTACGGAAGTGCTCTCCTTCCTTCAGGAGCTGCTGGATAAAGGCAGGACCCCATCCACGCTCAAAGTGTACGTGGCGGCCATAGCGGCGTTTGTAAAACCGACGTCTGGCCAGTCACTGGGGAAAAACGACCTGGTCGTGCGATTCCTCAGGGGAGCTCGGAGGCTGAATCCTCCCAGACCCCCCTCAGTCCCTGTCTGGGACCTTTCTACGGTTTTGGAAGCCATGAAAGGTCCCCCATTCAAGCCAAATTATTTGTCAGACATGAAACATCTGTCTCTCAAAACGATATTCCTTCTGGCTCTCGCTTCAATGAAGCGTGTAGGGGACTTGCAAGCGCTTTCAGTAAGCGCGTCATGCATGGAGTTTGGGCCTAATGACTCGAGAGTCATACTAAAACCAAGGCACGGGTACGTGCCCAAATCTCTCAACACACCGTTCAGGGCCCAGGTTATATCCCTGTGTGCCCTTCCGGCTCGTGATGAGGAGGAGGATGCGAGTCTCCTCTGCCCTGTCAGGGCACTGAGAGCTTATGTGTCCCGCTCGTCGGTCTTCAGACAGACCGAGCAGCTCTTCGTTTTGTTTGGCGGACGCTCCAAGGGACTGGCCGCATCAAAACAGAGCCTATCCAGATGGATAGTCGATTCCATAGTGTTGGCTTACACTTCTAAGGGCCTGCAGTGTCCTTTGGGTGTCAGAGCGCACTCCACGAGAGGTATGGCCTCGTCGTGGGCATGGTCTAGCGGGATCTCCTTGCAAGATAACTATATGGCGGCAGGCTGGGCCTCGCCGTCTACATTTATAAGGTTTTATAACCTAGAGGTTCCCGCCTTACAGGCTAAGCTGCTGTCGGTCTAGAATTCAGTGTTATCTGTCCCGCTGCACCGGAGCAGAATGCTGAGTCGTTGCTTATGCACACTGATCGAGAGAACAGCCCCATGGGTGCTGAATAACCCTTACTGTTACCCAGTTCAGGCTGAACGAGTTCACCCTGTGTGTGTGAAACACTGTCAACATAACTAGCTCCTGTAAGATGCTATTTCATGGGGAATGATGCTTGCAGCCTCTCTTCCCCGACTCTCTGTGAGTCTATGGTGATTATGCACTATATGGGCCCCGGGCTACTGCCCTTGGGACTTTAGTGTCGGATCCCAGTACGCACGGCTTGTTGCATTGTGTTCCCCATAGCGTAAGATATTACGCAGTACGAGAGATACTCTCGTAAGAGACCGTACTCGGTTACTAACGTAACCTCGGTTCTCTCTAGAGAGGGAACGAGTACTGCGTATCTTGCCGTGCATACTACAGCTTGGTTCGCTTCAGCGATGAAAACCAGTTTGTATCAGCATATTGAGCTATATTTATAGGCCAAGGCCACGCCTATTCTGGCGGGACGTGACGTATAGGGAAGCGGAGTGCCCCATTGGCTGTCACGTCTCGCAGGGCCTCTGTCGATAGGCTGCTGCTGTTGCCACAGGTCAGCCAATAGGCACGCAAGCTGCCTTGCCTATGTCTGTATGCTGTAGCAAAGCGTTTTACATTGATTAAAAATTAAGGATAATTTTTGGCTTCAATATCTCGTGGAAAAGAGGTTTTCCCCATAGCGTAAGATATTACGCAGTACTCGTTCCCTCTGTACGTTTTTTTCATGTAAACTTCTGACTCTGGGGAGAACCGCAGCAGAAGAGGAGACAAGCTGCCTGGAGTGGCAGTGTGTTGAGCTCCCAGCTCCGCCTCCGTCTGCTTCTTACTCCCTGTTATTTACCACAGAAACATTGTTTGCTCGCTATGTAGGGTGTGATACTATAAAGTATTGGTATATTATTCAAATAGAGTACGAACATAAGAAACAAGAAACATGTATGCTATTCTACCTGGAGAGTAGATATCTATGTTAAAACAATGTCAATGCTCGATGATGCATTTGGAGTTCACCTTTCTTTTAAAAAAACTGAGTGAGCAACTACTTGCCCTCATTTGCCTTTCTCTCTTTAATCTTCTCTTCTTTTCGTTTTTGAGCCCCTGATTTTCCTTTCTTAAAGGGTCACTCCACCCATTTGCATTAAGCTTTCCATTGTTAGAAACACAGTTATACTATTGAATGGTCGTGCAACACTCTCTCATTTTCCCCTGAGACGAGAGAAATCCTCTATTTACCTTTTTCACTTCCTCCTACAATGACGCAAAAATCGTCATTTTACGTCATTGTAGGAGGAAGTGTAAGACAGGGGGATTTCTGTAAAGACTACAAGCACTAGATCTCACCCTTTCAAACCCTCCCATAGGGGGCTGGACCTAATGCGCTAACAGACCAATCACAGATCAGTGCCAGTGCGTTTGATTTCACCGGCAGAAACTTTTTGAAAATATGGACGAAGGTACTGAATACGCAGACGGATGCATTATGGAGGATTGGGATTACACATAGTGTCAGCCATCTTTTTTAGAAGGTAAGCTAGCAGGCTCTTGTTCTGTGGAGAAAGCTGAGTAGTAACTTTAGGGGTTACCGTCCTCCAGGGGCGATTCTAGGATTTTTTCAACTGGGGGGCACAAGAGGGGCCACAATTATTACAGAGGGGCCATGTAGAACTGTAGATATCCAAATCATTTCAAGTTCAGTAAGCTTTAAAATCAGCAATAAACAGTGATACCCTATTATCTTTTAATAGCAGTTATACACTGCTCTAAATCAAAACAATAAAATACAATTTATATTAACTTTTCACTTTACAAAAGTTAAAGAAAAACTGTAATAAATAAAATAATCCAATGTATTAGTGTACAAATCACAAATAATAATAGAACAGCCTTATTTATATAAATGCATAATTATATTAATCATTCATATAATAAATACACAATTAATTCATTCATATAACTGTAATAAAATTGTATATAATAAATCTTTTTCCCACATCCTATTCAATTTGCATATCAGCAGTTGCAGTAAATTTGCATTGATGAATAGACCAAATCTACTTATGTCGAGGAAGGCTAATTAGTCTTGAGCATATTGATTGTAAAATATCATATATCAATACTTTGTTAGATAGCTACTTTTTCAAAAAGGTAGCTTTAGTTTAACGTAAAATATGTGGATCATAGAAACAGTATAGAATGACTTAATTAATCCAGTGTTATTTTAGTATTAATTATTTATTTTGCTATTTAATCATGCATTTTTATTTATTTATGATTTTTTTTTATTTCAGAACGTTTCTGGATGTCATCAAAGGACGTTTTGTCACTTCTGTGAAAACACAGTACACACCAAATTTGAGACTCATTTTATTCAGTTTGCTTGACACACGATTCGCCTGATTGTGCCACACAGCATAGCAAAACAAAACTACAATATCTTGTTGTACAACAAGAAAAGTAAACATCAAGATATAGAAATTACGTACAACTCTATTTTAGCCTCACAGCTGTAAATACTGACCAAACAAATAAACAAAAACAACAACAACAAAACCACTCCCCTACAGACTAAAAACGGATGTAGTTCATTTTCTAAGTATAATGTGGCTTATAATAGGTTTATGTTTCTGGTTCATTTCAAAAGTACATTTTATGGTTGCTGCTAAAACGGTTTAAAAACTCATCCATATTTAATGATTTTGCTCGTCTTGATTCAATGCTCAAAACCCCTAGATGGCTCAGTCTCTCATCCCCCATTGTTGTTTAGGGTGGAGTGCTTGGATTCCGTGCATAATTTCATAATTTCTCTTAGAGAATCTTCTTTGCAGCTCACTCATGAATGAGTCAATCACTGGATAGAGTATGTCTTTTAAAGGCTTCCTTGTTACCCAAGTTATCTCTACGTGCACCAGTTGAGGAAGTGATTACGGATCCACACAACCTGCAGGCTGCTGCTCAGGATCTGCGGTCTCTTTTCCGTTTTTTCTAAACTGACTTGGCACTTTACAGCCATTTCCTCCACCTCTTTCCACATGTCCTCAGTTCTAAGGTTCCAAAGTTCTAATTTTAACGTTTTAATTAAAGGGTACTTTAAATTTGAAACTAAAACCCTGCACATAAAGAATGAACTTACGACTTAACTGACATTTGCCAACTTTTTTCTTCTCTCCTCTCTCGCGTGTAGGAGACAGACGTTATTCTGCCGCGAATGTGATGCGAATTGTCACGTGAACAAGCAAATCCACAAAGATAGAATAATAAAAAAATAATACGTACGCTAATTAGATAGTTTTAATTTGGAAAACATTTAGATATGTCTAAGTCAAAGTGTCATCTAAAATTCAAGACCTTTCATAAGTAAAAATAAGACTTTATAAGACTTTTATGGCCTTATATTTTAAAAATGTAATTTAAGACATTTTAAGGATCCGCGGGAACCCTGATATAAGACAGGGGGCCAATCAGTTTTCAGGAGGGGCCAGTGCCCCCATGGCCCCTCCCCTGTCTACGCCACTGCCGTCCTCTTTTTCCGAGACATGTCCGGCCGTCAATTTCCGGGATTCAGCTTTTGCTTTCTGCGGTCGCCATTCTTTGTTTACATGCACAGCTTTTGTTTCAATCGAACTGAATTCATTCTGATTGGTGAATCTGAATGTAGCGTTTACATGAACGCTAAACAAGTGATCGGTTGATGTGCGTTTTAACATTGCTAAGAAAATTCCCGCTCCTCCGTGAGAGATACGAGACCGGTGCGTCTCACAGGTGTCGCTCATCAGTAATCACGCCACCGGCCTCGCGTCGTTCTCCACACGGCCTTCACTCGTCCTGCTCGCCACAGTAAACATGATGAATGCGTGACTGTAGAACGCAAAAGCCGAATCCCGGACATTTTGGGCGATCTCGAAACACATTTTCGGGCAGACTCACGGAGACTCACTAGCCTAGACTTGTTGTTTAACTGCTGCGCTCTGTTACCGGTAGGCGTGGCCTCCTAGGGCAGCGAAGCAAGTGCATTCTGGGAGTTGTTGTCTTTCATCCACATAAGCCAAAAATACATTTTCTGTCTTTTCTCAGTCTAGAAAGCTCCAAATTAAAAAATAATTTCACATTTCTTCTACATATATTACCCATTTTAAATACACATTCATCTTTCCTGAGGTGGAATGACCCTTTAAGGAAAGACATGAATCTTCCCCTGTCTTCCTAGTTACTATCACGGCTCACTACAGCTCCTGTCTCATCATCTGATTCACCGCAGGTCCGCAGCAGAAGCACCGACCTGCGGGTCGTACCATTTACATTGATTCGAGAGGGGTGGTGGGGCCCTGCACAGCATTAAAATTAACTTTTTTTATACTGTGTGCCTAACTACAAGTTTAGTTTTTCACAGGAACTTTTTTTATCTGTACATTAATACTATACAAATGTTAGTGCATGTATTTATATGTATAGAAAACTGACTTCGAACTCTCCCGCCATCTAGCTTTAAAATGAATCACGTGTATTTTCTGGGTCACATGACCTTGGTCTCCGTTTCTCAATATGCGTTCTTGTCTGTACTTGTGTTCTTGTGGACTTGTGAAACGTCATCAGTCGCTGCCAAAGTACTGTTCCAATTCAAAGTTCACATCTAGCCAAGTCCAGTTCAAATCCCCGGATGTGTTCTTGATCCGCCCCTTTTACCGAGGATGCATCGAGAGGTGACTTGTGCGGACTTGAGACAGCCAGGTATCCCAGAATGCATCTCGCACCAACCAGCAAGCGTCAATAGCAGAGGAGAAAACCCGTGTAATATAAAAATACTACTGTTATTGTATCACGAAATGTAATTTTAATAGTGTTTCAGGCGAGAATGTAGTTGTTTAAAGCTCAAATCTGTGGTTTATTTATAAAGATAGCGCCTATTTGAAAAATGTATCTGACGTTTTCGGAGTTGTGAGATCCAGGCGATCACCGGGAGTTCAGCGATCATTAACCCCGACTGGAACAGCTTTCCCTTGGCTAGTCCTTCTAATGTTTGCCGCTGGCTCTGATGTCTGTAGTCTAGTGGTTATATGAGATATAATTTGTCTTGTGTATAAATCGATCTTTGGTCTAATTAATCTATAGTTTGTTCCATGGCAAATCGTTTTGGCTGAGGGCAAAGTGAAGTTTCATAACTTTATATATTTAGGCTATTTAAATTTAACTTTGTAGCTATTAGAGAGCTGACTTATGTTTGACTGAATTGTTTGCTTTATTTCTCATTGTATAGCTTCTTATACCTTAGGCTACTTATACTTTTATACTGGATATTATTGATCATTAACTTTTTTTATATATATTATTTTACTATACATTCTCTTCACTGTATGTACATGTATAATACAATAAAATTACACAACCCTGTCTCTGTTTGTTAAGTCCGTTTTAATGATCAAAATGTTTCATATTTAAAAATTAAAATTAAAACAAAAAGAAGCAGGGTTGTTTTATATTTCGTGTTATAAATATGTGCAGTGAAGATAATCTGCGTTGCCTGAACCACATTTGTGTGGCCATTAATATGTTTAAGATTTTTTTTTTAAATGAAAAGAGACAGTGGTGTTTTATTACATATTTCGTTTTATTGTTGATGAAAAGAGGCAAGTTGTATTTTATACCATATTTCGTTTTATTGTTGCCTAAAATATAGCTACATAAAGAGATAACCGGAGTAGCCAGAGCGTGCTGAGTGACGCGATCAAGAACGCACTGTTCCATTTGCAGAATAACCGGACTTGCGTCCTCTCCTCCTCGGGAGTTCGTTCTCCTGAGTCGAACTTGGCAAGTCTGAACTACCAAGGACGCAAGTCCGAAGTTTGCGAACTTGGTATTGAGAAACGGCCGAAGTGACCATGGCATGCACACTTCACTAGTGGACTTGTGGAAGGACCCTTCCTGAAGGGATTCAGTTGTTCACTTTGGTTTGGACCAGCTCTACAGTGTGTCAGTCTAATAACCTCATGTGAACATCCCTAACAAACAGCCCTGAGACACACACACACACACACACACACAGCGTTCGGAATCGCATACTCAATGAGTAGGTACTTAATTTCAATGAGTACTTACTTAACGAGCGCTAAAAGAGTAGGTACTTAATGGCCAAATCTCGTTAAGTATGAATGCGATCCGGACATCATTCGCCATGTTGACGTTACATGTGACCTATGACGTTTTCACAAGCGCAACAATTTAAAAGTCATGAGCGACAGAAGCACTAACAGCTGATTGCATCAGTAACTCGACAACTTTATTAGAACGGTTTAGTTCAGCGTTTGAAATGGTTGGCATGTCTGCAATTGTTAGATTAAGGTGTGCACAAAGGAGATGTCGGGCAGCTGCTCGACGATCTCGCCTTTGGAGAAGACTGATGATTTTATTCTCAAACAAAGCAAGTATTACTACTTAAACAATTAAGATTACCCCAGAAAGAATAGGCTTGTTTGAGATGCGCCTTGCCTCGCCTGAAATGTAGTCGAGAGTAGGCGGCTGCAGTGAGAGGAGGAGTGAAAAAAGCGTAGGCAGGCCGGGCAGTTCTCTCTTCTCGCAGAGGATCTGACACCTGCGAGATCAATGATGGATATCGCGGGATTCACGCTCGTGCACAGTGTTGCTAATAAACTGGATGTAATTTAAGTTCTGTTGCTTTTATATGAAAATAAATAAAAATGAACAAGACACCCACAGTACTTATTTAATTACATTCCAAATAAGTGTTTATCAATATTTTTTTATGTCATCTTTAATACAGACATAGGCTGTGTTTTTTTTTTTGGTGTGTGTGTTTTAAATAATAAAATGACATTGCATAACATAGAGATCACACTGTCCGAGAGTTTGGGAATATTCACACATAACATATACACATAAAACATGATATCCGAGTTTTAAAATCAAACATGTTAAAAGAGAACAATACATCACGGTTGTTTAAACCAATCAACATTAAGCTTGTCGTCAGCAAGTCGTTTCCCATCATGCTTTTGATCAGCGCAGTCGGTGGAGAGCAACTGCGCGCGACTGCAGAATCCGACACGTGCGCCTTGCGCTCGCGAGAGCTTTTTGACACACGTCAGCATGACATCAGCGCAAGGCGGACTGCACTCGGACACGTTTCTAACCGGCATGCATTACGCGTTGATCACCGGTGATCGGTTCTGCGCAGATTTTGCTCATCTCAAACAAGCCTAATTTCATTACTAGCCCATCCCAACACTTATGCACAATAATTATGACAAATGCTGTGACCAACAGTTAATTATATAACATTATTATAATATATATACATTATTATGTAGTTTTGTAAAACAAGCAAACTTTTGTATTATCATATGACATAGCTATGCATGAATACACGCTAGACAAATGCAGATGATGTAAATACATTTTTATTCAAGAAATTCATATTTTATTTACTGACAACAATATGAAACATGAATAAAAATAAGTGAATGAATAAAAGAAATCATCACAATAAATAAATACATATACAAGTCAATACCACATGAAACATTGTTTTTGATTGTTTTGTTCTAACAAACTATGACGTATTTATTGCAGGCAGTGAAGCCCACATCATACTGCCATCTCAATAGAGCTGTTCCCATTTTGCGGCTTTATCTTGATGAGGCAGCTGACCACCGTGCCCACCTTCGCCTGTCTATGCCGTCCATCAGGTCCCTGATTGCTGCAGTCAGACCTGGATCTGACCTTGGATGGGAACGGGAGATTGAGGTCCTTGTGTTCCTGCACTGGCTGGCCCATGCAGCATCCTACAGGGTGGTGTCGCAGACCTTCGATATCCCAAAGACCTCTGTGCATGACATTGTGCACAGAGTGAGCAAGGCCATCATGGGAATTTCAGGAGGGTGATCTGCTTTCCGACCGGAGATGACCTGGAGGCAGTGGGAGCAGGATTTGCACAGCTGTCTGGGTCACCAGCTTTCAGCAGAGTAGTTGGTGCAATAGACGGCTGTCATATCCGTATCAAACCTCCAGCAAATAACTCCCACTGTTACTTCAACAGGAAGCTGTTTCACTCCATCCAACTCCAGGCCATCTCTGATCACCGGGGGAAATTCCTTGATGTCTTTGTGGGATATCCTGGGTCTGTGCACGATGCCAGGGTGCTGAGGAACAGCCCTGTGTATGCTGTCAACCTTTACCCACCTGCAGGCAAGTGCATCCTCTGGGATGGAGGCTATCCTTGCCTGAGTGCACCCATCTGCCTCATCACCCCTTACAGAGAGCCTGTACAGAACCCTGTGCAGGCTCGTTTCAACAGCAAGCACTCCCGTGCCCGCAACATCGTGGAGAGAGCTTTTGGGATGCTGAAGACACGCTGGCGCTGCATTTTCTTCAAGGCCTTGGAGGTGAGCCCTGCCTTCGTGCCTGAGATTGTTGCGAGCTGTGCTGTGCTTCACAATCTCGCTCTAGCCAATGGGGACATCGTTGAGCCAGAGGATGAGGAAGACCATGATGACGGCCCCCCTGATCCCCACAACCTTGCAGCAAGAGTGGGAGAACAAGTGCGGGACAATCTGGCTGCTGCAGTGTCTGCTCCAAACATCCCTGTGCCGGCTCTCCATGAGCATGACTACCTTTAAAACATTAAGAAAGATAAAAATGTTTTAAAATTCATGTTGTCAGCATTCAGTTTCTTGACAAATGTCATTTTATAGGTTTACAATTACATGCAAATATTTGTTAGAGCTTTAAAACCTTTTGTAGTGTAGAGGGATAAACCAATGAACTGGTTAGAAGAAGATTGCTGGTCAATCAGCAAGGCTCTTTACTCCAGGTTTGTCCAGGGTCATTGTCCCTGTAAATAAATGGAGTTAATCACTTTTGATAAAAAATATGTCAAATGCATAAATGTGATTGATATTTGTAAAGCATTTTTTGAACCAGTCAAGGGCATAAACAGTCAAAGCTGCTTAGTTTGTCAAGGAATTACTATAATGCAAAATGCATACATAAATTTACTACAATTTATATTTGGTGGGTTAAAGGGTTAGTTCACTTTAACATAAATACAGCAATTATTTACGGTTTACTATTTACTTATTTAATGGTTTTTTTTGTTTAAATACAAAAGGGAATTTTTGTCAAGTTTGTTCTGCTGGTTTCATACAATATCAGTCAATGGAGCCCAACTTTCAGAAGCTTCATGGCATTATTTAATGACGCTTTTGAAGCTTCTGAAAGTCCATTGACTGATATTGTATTAAACCAAACAGTACAAACCTGACCAAAATCACCTTTTGTGTTCAGGAAAACAAAAAACAGAGGGATCAAACAACATCAAGGCGAGTAAATAATGACTATTGAATTATTACTATTATGATTTATTTGCTTGGGTTAAGTAACCCTTTAGTCACTATTTTACTGTGTGTAATTTGTGTAAACAGTCTCAAGTTCAGCTTTGGTCATGGAGGGCTATTATCCAGCAGAGTTTTTCCAACCCTAATTATACACCCCTGAATCAATTTAAACCAATTAATAACTGACTACTTGAAATTTACTGACAGGTGTGCTGGAACTTAACCCTCCATGACCTGCCTTTAAGATCCTTGCATGAACTCTGTAAACCTTTAAAAGTCATATAATACACTCCAGTAAAACCAGTGTTTTTTCTTCTTACATTACACCATACATTCACTAATTATTAATCAACGTTTCATAAATATTTAATTTATGAATTTGATTACAATCTTAAAGTATCACTAAATCTAGAAGTCTATAATGTACTGTGAATGCCTAGGAATAGTTTGTTTTATATACATATTATTGTACAAAATTCTTAGACCACCATTTGTAGTTGTTGCACAGTACTGTGTGTGTATATATATATATATATATATATATATTCCCATTTTTATTCACAAATTTAATTCACATCAACCCAAATGTGCAAAAGATCAGAAGATGTTTTTTGTCAAATAATTTATTTTTTGGCGAGCATCTGAAGAACAGAAAGGAACCTTTCATCCCTTTCGTTGGTTTCTCTTTCTCTCCTTTCCTCTCTCTCGACTGCCTCCCGGTGCCATCTCTCTTCTCTTTCTCTTACTTCTCTTTCTTGTCTTTCCTCTCTCTCTCGTCTCTCCCGTTCTCTTCTGTCCTCCTTCTCCTCCATTTCTCTCCACAGCCTATCCTCCCTCTCAGCTGCCTTCCGCTCTCTCTCTCCTCTTCTCGCTCCTCCATGTCCCGGATCAGCTCCTCCACATCTATAGCCCTTTTCCTGGCTCTTGCTGGCTCTGGCCTCACTGAGGATGAAGAGACCACAGCAGCATCCGGCCCACATGAGGCAACGAGGGCAGGAGGAGAGATGGAGGGTCTGCCCCCAATTGCCTCATCCATGGCAGTGTACCACTTCCAGGACGCTGCTGTGTCCTCTCCATCCTCAGTGCTCACCCCCGTTTGCGGACATTTCAGATCCTGCAAAAATGCACAAGCATGATACAAAAGCAGTCATTTTAACAGCACAATATTTAATCATTTAATTTATGTATTAGAAGTAACAAAATGATCTTACTTTGTATTTTTGTTTCAGGTTTTCCCATTTTTTTTTTAACAAACGCCGCCGTCACCCTGCCTTGCAGGCTCTGCTCCTCCACAAAAGATCTGCAGCAAGAGAGAAATCAAGAATGAAAAAGTTATATCTCTCTTTGAAAATACAATAATTGAAATGTACTGCAAATAAAGTATTCAATTGATTTTTAAATATTTCTGTATACTCACTCAAAGCCTTTGATGGCAGCATTACGCTTTCCGGTGAAGAGCGCTTCATGAGCCACTCTCCACCGGATAAGCAGCCGCGTGTGCTCATCCGTCCCTGTAACATCCAGACAAGACTCACGTTACCTCTGTGATTTATGAGCTCAATACTACATTTACATGTTGAGGTTGTTGCTAATAAATAGCTTTTTATCCATCATAAATGTTCAACAATTTTTCAACAGTACTAATGGATAAATGAAATAGATTACTTATGTTTAGTTACTTTATGTAAAATGCATTAAACTAATAAAAACAGTGTTAACAACAGTGAATTCTCCTAAACAATAGTACACACACGTCACTCAGATGTCTATTTCATATCAGTTACACGTAGTAATCTTGCCAGATTTTGAATAAATATTTAGTAATGGTATTTCAGATGTATACGGTTTAAAATGTATGCAAATACAGTTTAAAGACGTATGTGTCCTTATGGAGCTCCTCTATCCAATAAAATGTGATTTACGGCAAAATCACAAATTTACGATATTATATAGCGTCTTTGCACCTTCAACAGTTCAACAATTTACTGTACAGAAAGTTAGTTCAACACATGCGATTTGGTTTGTATTTGTAATACTCACATTTGAAAACACTCTCATCCACCCTTTCCGTCATGTTTGAGTATGAAATATCTACTTCTTCTTGTTCTTTTTTATATCGTATCCTCTCGCGTGGCCTCCTGGGATAGATGAGTACAAGCTGAAAAACACTCAAATGTCTGGGCGAAAGCAGGAGATCATCCGGGAACTTCTCGCCTACTCTTTTAGGAATACTGATGTTTCGAACGTACTGCTTCCCTCACGTACTGTTTTCGCCTACTATCCACCTTTTTCCTGGTTAGCGAATTTACCCATGATTCACAGCGGGTTTGAACCGGAAGCCGGTTGTCCTTTTCCGGTTCGAAGCTTTACGAAGATTATGCGCAGCTCGCTCAGAACGCCACAGTGATGTGCTGGTTAGAAAATATGTGAAATAAGTAGGGCTGCCCCTGCCCGTGCACGACTGAAGTTGGGTTGGAAGTTATGTATACTTTATGGGAGAGAATGCTAAACAATAATGAGCGTTTTCGTAATATATTGCCTATTCTGCATCTCAACGCACGCATAAAGCTTGCCACAAAAAACGGCAAAAGTAATGATTATGCATGAAACATTTGAATTGTTTATTAATAAACTAGTTTTCTGTAAGTGTCGACTGCAAAGATAAATTTGATGACGCTGACTCGCCATGTTCGCAGTAGTGAACGCGCCTATAGAGAGAAATGCACACTTCGTACGAATTAACCTATACATAAGCAGAGAGCAGCCCATTTCTGCTCGTTTTTTATTATTTTGTTTAAAAGTACACATTTCAAGCTTTATATAGATATACTTCTCATGTATGTGAGGCAAGTAACTTATAAGCTGAGTTTCGTTGATAAGACGCGCTCCAGTTCACGCGCCTCCGTGTCCTGTATATCTACTATATTTACTTCTTATTTATTAGTATTCCAGGCAATTTGTTGATAAAACATTGATTAAAAAGGAAGATACAATTTATACTAAGCGAAATTCACTTTAAAGAAAGGCTTTCTACAAAACAAAACTTAATAAGTGGTGAAAATCATGTCTGAGCCATTCCAAATGTTTTCTGATATATTGGGCATCTTATGATCATATCTGACTCATCTCATGCGGTTCCCTTTTCATATAATCAACATAGATTAAATAAAAATAAAAATAAACATTATATTGTGAAACTCAAATATAAAACGTATGTTTAGTTTGTTTGTTTTTACTTATATTTAAACGCCACACTGCTCACATGTTCTGGTGTGTAGCCTATAGCCTATACATGCATGTGTGCGTGATGTGATGGAAGGGTGCGATTTTCGAATAATAATTGAATAATACCCAGCGATCTTCGATTATTATTCTTGCTTGAAATGCCCATCCCTACTGGTAACGTATTAGGCGTTTGTCAACAAAATGGTGCGGAGAGACATACACCTTTTTCGTTGGATGCTTCAGTTTTAGCGCAGCTAACCAAAAACGTCTACTCTCTGGCATTGAATGTAGCTGTTACGAAGCGGACATGGGCATTCTCTCCTTTTTATCTTATGCTCAAAGCACCCAGTTTCTAAAAAGTTTTTTTTATCTTCTTTGAATTGTTAAAACAACCAACAACAGCACACGTAGAGCCTGAACTCATTCTCTCACTGCTAATACAAAACGAACCGGAAGTAGGCAACCGGAGTCGTCGTCATGGCGGCGCGCATTGTTTAGAGCAGAATAAGGTGGATATAGTAGGAAAGTAGGCATATTCGAACGCACTATCGTCCAAATCTCGCGATAATTAGTACGTCAACCAGGTAATTCTCGCCTACTCTTTTATGAATACTGAGGATTCGAACGTACTTTTCGCTCGCCTACTCTTTTCGCCTACTATATAGTAGGGAAGTATGCGATTCCGAACGCAGCCAGACACACTGCCAGCGCTTCACACGTCATCATACTGTGCACTGAGGCCTCCGAAAACTACTGAGGTTGACCAGGTTATAAAGATTAGAATAAATGACATATAAATACACTACCAGTCAAACGTTTTTGATCGGTAAGATTTTTAATGTTTTTAAAAGAAGTCTCGTCTGATCACCAAGGCTGCATTTATTATTAGTTGTGTACATTTTTATTTCAGGATTATTTGATGAATAGAAAGTACAAAAGAACAGCATTTATCTGAAATAGAAAGCTTTTGTAACATTAAATACTAGCGTTCAAAAGTTTGGGGTCAGTAAGAATTTTTATAAAAAATTTTGGGGGAAAGAAATAAAACAAATCAATACTTTTATTAATCAAGGATTAATTAAATTGATTAAAAGTTACAGTAAAGACATTTATAATGTTACAAAAGATTATATTTCAGATAAATGCTGTTCTTTTGAACTTTCTATTCATCAAAGAATCCTGAAAAAAATTGTACACAACTGTTTTCAACATTGATAATAATAATGAATGTTTCTTGAGCATCAAATCATCATATTATACTGATTTCTGAAGGATCATGTGACACTGAAGACTGGAGTAATGATGCTGAAAATTCAGCTTTGATCACAGGAATAAATTACACTTTACTATATATTCACATAGAAAACAGCTGATTTACATTGAAATAATATTTCACAATATTACTGTTTTTTGTTAAAAAAAATTAATGTTTAAAATTAATGTTTTGTTAAATAAATGCAGCCTTGGTGAGCAGAAGAGACTTCTTTTAAAAAACATTAAAAATCGTACTTGATCAAAAACTTTTGACTGATAGTGTAACTGTAGAGGAGGAACTCAGATCCATAAACTACAGTCTGCTGTTAGTTCATTAGATAATTCAATTTAATATGAAGTCTCGCATATGCAATCAAGAATTATGCGGTGCATTTTTTGAATGTAGTTTTACAAATTGCCATAGTTGACACATACAGTGCGAGTTAAAATCTGTGTAGCATAATCCATGAAACACATTTAGTCAGAATCTCTATTAAGTGATCTCTATTAAAACTATTATGTATAGATTTATGACAGAGACTGAACTCAATGAGAACAGTATAGGAGTTTATTATTTAATATAGCAAAAAATGAGGCAAGAAAGATAAAAAATGTACAAACAGGATGAAACAAAATGTGAATAAATGTTGATTGATCACAGGCCGGCATCAATTTTTATGCTTTTCTGTTAAACCACAAGATCAACGAGTACTTTTCAATGAGAAATCATCAGACTGAGGAAACTTAAACTGATCATCGACTCCAGGACACAGAAATAAATATATACATATATTTACACAGGAAACAAGGCACATATACAGGTGCTGGTCAACGAATTAGAATTATTTTAAATAGTGCAATCATGAAATTCTTTGAATGCATTTTTTGTGCAGAAAGCAAATCAGGTGTTCACCGCACCTGTCCTACTCGTTAGACTAATCACAGAACTCGTTAACTGGAAAAAAATTTGCTCAGCTGAGCTTTCCAAAAGGCCCATTTAGGCCATTTAACTGTGACACTGTTGTTTTATTGAATTAGAATAATGGTGAAAGCGTTTAATTGAATTAGAATAAATGCTCAAATTTTTGTTTTCTGTGAAGAGTGTTCACTGTGCAGTATAAAGTCAGGGTTGAGTAGAATTTCTAAGTTGTAAAATCAATCATGGGTAAGCAGCGCGACCTCTCAACCGGAATAGTGGCTCAAATTCAAGCCCTTCGCCAACAAGGCTTGACCCAAACTAAAATTGCTGAGCAGCTCGGCATCAGCCAGTCTTCCGTCTGCAAAGCTCTCAAGAAAAACTGCAGCAAGCGCACCAACTGTTCCGGCGTCCGAAAAACTTCTGCTCGCGACAACAAGCAGCTGAGAAAGATCGCAGTCAGCAACCGGTTCAAGTCCACTTCCGAGCTCACCGACTTGTGGAACAAGCAGACCGGCGCTGACGTCTCCAGATCAACCACTTACCGTCGTCTGCGCGAACTCGGCTTCAAATCTCGCGTTCCAGCAGTAAAACCGATGCTGAACAAGAAACAAATGGTGAAACGGCTGAAGTGGGCCAAAGAACACGGCGAGTGGACTGCTGAAGACTGGCAGAAAGTGGTCTTCAGTGACGAATCACGCTTCTGCATCTCCTTCGGTGACCAAGGTCCTCGTGTCTGGCGTCGTGGTGGCGAAACCTACAACCACGAGTGCGTGAAAAGATCCGTCAAGTTTCCCCAGAGTGTTATGGTCTGGGGATGCATGTCCGCTCGAGGTGTAGGGAAACTCTGCTTCCTCAAGAAGACTGTCAATGCTGCCGTATATCAAGATGTTCTGGAAACGTTCCTGATTCCGACTGTTGAGGAACAGTTCGGCGAAGAAGACTTCATATTTCAACAGGATCTTGCACCGGCTCATGCGGCAAAGTCGACCAAAGATTGGTTCACTAAAAAACAGCTTGAAGTTTTGGCATGGCCGGCCAACTCGCCTGACCTCAATGTCATTGAAAGCCTTTGGGCCATCGTCAAGCGGAAAATTCGCGACAGAAAGCCTACTACGCTGGACCAACTGAAGCAGAACATCGCCACTGCCTGGGAAGCTGTGAGTGCGGAAACTTGCGACAAGCTGGTCAAATCGATGCCGCGGAGACTTCAGGCAGTCATACAAGCCAAAGGGGCAGCCACAAAATACTGAGAAAGTGATGATTGTAATTATAATAAAAATTATTGCAATTCAATGAAACGCTTTCACCATTATTCTAATTCAATAAAACAACAGTGTCACAGTTAAATGGCCTAAATGGGCCTTTTGGAAAGCTCAGCTGAGCAAATTTTTTTCCAGATAACGAGTTCTGTGATTAGTCTAACAAGTAGGACAGGTGCGGTGAACACCTGATTTGCTTTCTGCACAAAAAATGCATTCAAAGAATTTCATGATTGCACTATTTAAAATAATTCTAATTCGTTGACCAGCACCTGTATAGTGCTTACACATAATTACACATATACGTGCATAAACATCTGATTGAGAAAATGTACTCTGATAAAAATGGTATTGGCTCATATCTTAATAACTTTTACTTGTTATTTAGATGCAAATTTCAGCAACTTCAAAAAAAATTATTATTATTTTTGTAGTTAATCAATATAAATTATTTCAATCTATTGACTGTACTAAAAAATAGTTTTTTTGGTAAAGATTTGTAGGACTTTGTTTTCAACAGAATGGGAGTTTTAGTTTATATATAAAAATACAAAAATCATCAAAATGTGAAGGTAACATCACGAAGACAATTATCATTAAGAAAATATATATATATATTTTTATAATTTCACAAAATTCAAAGCAACAAATGAGGAAAACAGCAAAAAACACTTTTCTATCGTTGGGCCGAACGGTTCTGAGAACGGAAAGAAATGCGTACGGCTGTATTTCACTTGAGATTGGTTCAGTAGAATATGTGAAGTGACGTCGCCTCTCAGGATTGGTCACTTGTCTGTTGTCTGGCAACAGTTTCTCTGTAACTGCCCATTTGAGCAACTTAAACACAAGAAATATCCCATAATCCTCCGCGGTCGCTGTTTACATCTCATAAAGTCTGTAAACTCTTGCATTACCAAGACAACGACTGACGCATTGTATATTTGTAAAGAGCTGTTATCAGCAGATAAAGTGATTCATTCTAAAAGAAATGCTAATATTTCAAGATTAGAGATGGAAGAAAAGGTAAAATAATAAAGAAGATTATTTTAAGGATGTGTAGTTGTATGCTGATGGAAAAGATTCTTTAAATGTCTTGAGATGTTTCTTGAACTTTATAAAAGGACTCTGGGAGGTTTGTCATGGAGGGGTTGGTGTGGAGGGATGGGTTGTTGTGGAGGGAGGGTTGTTGTGGATGGTTGTTGTGGAGGGTTGTTGTGGAGGGAGGGTTGTTGTGGAGGGAGGGTTGTTGTGGAGGGAGGGTTGTCGTGGAGGGTTGTTGTGGAGGGAGGGTTGTTGTGGAGGGAGGGTTGTTGTGGATGGTTGTTGTGGAGGGTTGTTGTGGAGGGTTGTCATGGATGGTTGTTGTGGAGGGAGGGTTGTCGTGGAGGGTTGTTGTGGAGGGAGGGTTGTCATGGATGGTTGTTGTGGAGGGAGGGTTGTTGTGGATGGTTGTTGTGGAGGGTTGTTGTGGAGGGAGGGTTGTCGTGGAGGGTTGTTGTGGAGGGTTGTCATGGATGGTTGTTGTGGAGGGAGGGTTGTCATGGAGGGTTGTTGTGGAGGGAGGGTTGTCATGGAGGGTTGTTGTGGAGGGAGGGTTGTTGTGGAGGGTTGTTGTGGATGGTTGTTGTGGAGGGAGGGTTGTTGTGGATGGTTGTTGTGGAGGGTTGTTGTGGAGGGAGGGTTGTCATGGATGGTTGTTGTGGAGGGAGGGTTGTCATGGAGGGTTGTTGTGGAGGGAGGGTTGTTGTGGAGGGTTGTTGTGGAGGGAGGGTTGTCATGGATGGTTGTTGTGGAGGGAGGGTTGTCATGGATGGTTGTTGTGGAGGGAGGGTTGTTGTGGAGGGTTGTTGTGGAGGGAGGGTTGTCATGGATGGTTGTTGTGGAGGGTTGTTGTGGAGGGAGGGTTGTTGTGGATGGTTGTTGTGGAGGAAGGGTTGCTGTGGAGGGTTGTTGTGGAGGGAGGGTTGCTGTGGAGGGTTGTTGTGGAGGGAGGGTTGCTGTGGAGGGTTGTGAAGATCGGTCCACCGGTGAGGAACTGTGAAGGTCATGGTTCTGGGAAGTGATATTGTTCTCTCTGAAGGAACCAGGAGGCTCCGCTGACTCACGATTCACAGATTCGTAAGAGGGAGAGATGAGAAGAGATTCCTGAGACGGTGTCTGTTCTTGTGAGGGTTTACTTTTGAAATAGATGATCTTCTTGCGGTCTGTGAAGAGAGATAAACAGAGGTGTGTCATGCTGTAATGAAATTCAAAAAACAGTATCAAAGGATTCACATATGATTTCACACACACCACCAACATAATTCTTATAGGTTGATCATTTTAGAGAATAAAAACATGACAGAACTGATAAAACAGCAACAGGTTCACATTCACTGCACTCTTCTTCACTGTACCGACACACACAGAAACACATGTAAAACATTTGCACTTATGATGGGAATTATATCTCACAACAGGTCATCAGTACTTACCAGCTTTGAGTTTCTTACAGAGTTTCCAAAGTACAAACAGTCCAATCAGTACCATCAGTACAATCAGCACAACACTAAATAGGATTACTAGAGCCGGATTCATGATATATGGACCATTTGATGCAGATTCTAGAACACACACAATACACAGTGAAAATTGTGTAACAATTTTGAGGACGAGACCCAAAAACAATAACAACAACAAAACAAACCTAAAAACAACAACAGAAAAAAGTAAATTCTCATGTGTTTGGCCTCTAAGAGAAGTAAAATGTACAGGTAGAAAAATTAGCCATGTTTAAACTCACTGTTCCTCTTGATCTGATCCTCAGTCAGAATCTCCTGGATTGTCTCAGTCAAACTCTTGTGCTCGACCACACAGCTGTACCGGTTCTTCTTCCATTCGTCTGGAAGGATATACAGGGTGAGTGTCCTCTGGAAGGTCCCGTCCTCATTTGGTCGTGTGTCTCCAAACTTCAAGTTCCTAGAATCTCTCAGATTGTGTCCATTCTTCCTCCATGAGATGCTTGTGTTTCTGAAGAGAAAGCCTGTGACGTGACACTCCACATAATAGTCTGGGTTCTTCTGCAACAGAGACACTTCAGGCTCTAGAAGTAAACACAGAACAGGGAACAAAACTGAGAACAGAGAAAGAAACACATACACTTTCTACTTATCACAGTTTAACATTATCTAAATTAATGTTTTGCGCGTTTAAGGGTTTGCGCAGAGATAATGGATAATCTTTTTTTTTTTTTTTACCTTTGAACCTATTACAGGGAGTGTATTCTCGAGACACCAGGACCTGTTTTATGCGGATGGGCAGCCAAAGCGTTAAGGGTTTTTCTGTTAGAACGGTGTCCTGTTAGCGGCCCCCAAGTTAATAACTAATGATCTTCGCAACGGAACTGAATCAATCAAAACAAAACTAACAAAAAGCTGGACAATAATTTTATTCTAGAGCTGTGGTAAAGCCAAAACAATCTGTTACAGTAATTTCTATTATCACTGTAGAGCTGCTTTGAAACAATCTATACTGTTAAAAGTGCTTTATAAATGAAGGTGACTTGACTTGTTGACCTGCATAGATTTATCAAGCTGTCTGTTAAAACATGGTTTATCTGGATCTGCACATGCAAGAAAGAAATAATAATTTGGTAACTCTGATACTGTACCTGTAGCTTTAGACAGATGCAAGAAATCCTTCAGCCAGTCAACACACACACGATCGTAGTATTGTTTCAGATATCTAAGTTGTGTTTTGGCATTATTCCACATCATAACTGTGGTGTTTGCCTGTGGTACAGATGTGATGTATATGTCCTCCTTCAGGTCCAGTGAGATGAAATCCTCTCCATCATAACCGTACTGATCAAACCCTTGTGATTCTCCAGTCTCATCATCAAATTTACATCCATACATCCACTGATACGTATGAACACCTGAAAGAGAGAGTGGGATACTGTTCTTCTTTGTGTCTTTTAACGTACAAGCTAATCTTTTGATGTTTATACATGCAGTAAAAGAAAGGGATGATGTACAATTAAACCCTTCAGTGAGATACAAGACTCCTCCTGATCACCCTGTTGGGGTTTATTCTGTGATAACAACTGACTGGATGTACACTATCCTGCTTATTACCAGGGGTTGAATGACTTCAGATTTTTTTTAACAGATACATGAAAATCATTATTATTATCGTATGATCCATGACAGCGTGCAAAACAATTGTTCTAGCAACAAGACGAACACTTGAACAATATTAGCATAATCATCCGCTTTGATTTTACAGTATATAGTCGATAACTGAGGCTGTTTGAATGAAACGAGATCGAGCACGTCTATCCTCATCACAAATACCTGGATGAGCGACATTATATACTGTTATTGATGAAGGTAATTATCTTGAATAACAGACCTCAGAATGTCACGACTGACCAATCAGAATCAAGCATTTTTGACAGCCGCGTAATAAAGCATTTTAACTCACCATCCGACTGAGTGAATCGCTGCATTATTACATGAACGTTGATTTTGAAGATCTGCTGTAGTTTTTCTCTGATATCAATGTATTCCTTCCACAGTTCTGTAGATGTAATCTTCTTCACCCAGTCCTGTCTGGGAATCAGCTTCTTTATGTTACTGTCATTATAATAGATCTGTTTTTCATCCAGTGTCGTTACAGCAGAAAACTCTGGGGTTCCTGCAATCGCCTGTCCATTTATTGCAGTGTAAGCGGTCATAAAGCTGTGTAACTCTGAACAAACATTGAACACACAATCAACATCACAAAAACACACCACCACAAAACTCCCAAACACTGTTCAACACCATACAGTGTCATAAATCAAATTACTATTCGACCGACACCAACTTTCGACATCAAAATTATTATAATTTTTTTTTTTATGGAATATTGCAGTGTTGCGAGACAGGAAACGAGGACTGAGGAAACGAGCGGCTGAAGGCCTGAATCTGACTGAAGCGTTTGCCAAGAAGACGCCGTTCTCAAACTCACTCACATTCACAGCTCTGGAGAAACTGCAGTTATGAAAAGTCACCATAAAAAATAAAAAAATAAAAAACGAATTTATTTTTATAATATTCATGTTTTTTGGATAGCTTCAACAAAAATCCTGCTTTTCAGCTCACAAATGATAAGCAAGCACTAAAGCCTGGTTATTATAATAGATGTTTGAGAAAATTTGAAGATTTGAAACGTCTTATTTTCTGTCAGTTCAACACACGGAAGCAGCTGAAGGCCTTGAATGACGAAGAATTCATCGTTTAAACGACTTTATGAAATGATTCTCACCTGAGTAAACCAAAGGTACGCAGATGAAGAAAAGGATGAACTTCTTCATTATGGATGAAAATCCATGTATTTGACCCGCAATTCATTAAGTGTAGTCATCGAAGAGCGCTGTAAAACTCTTTAGCCTTTGCTACATCTGAATCGAAAGGTAAAACAGGTTACTGAACTGACGTCACCGCAGCGGTAAACAGCCTCAATGCGGAAGTGTAGGGAGGAACCTTTTACTCGCAGGTAACTCAGCGGTTGACTGTTGATTCATATGTAGCATAGGCTAACGAGTTTAACAGCTCTCTTCTACAACTACATATAAAGAAGTGCGGGTCAAACACAAGGATTTTCATCCATAATGAAGAAGTTCATCATTTTCTTCATCTTCATACCTTTGGTTTACTCAGGTGAGAATCGTTTCATACAGTCGTTTAAACGACGAGTTCTCTGTCAACAAGGCCTTCAGCTGCTTCCGTGTGTTGAACAGACAGAAAATCATGAGACATTTTTAATAGAAATTAGATTTGGTAAAGTTGCTAAGGTACCAGAACTGGATTCACACTCATAAAAATATGTTTAATGAGTGAAACAAGTAGAAACCTATGAAGGTAAAATGATGACAAAGATTCGCATGCGCAGGGTAAGATTTGTGAAAGTGTACATAAGATTGCAAGCGTAAAATAAATTTGCATGTGCAAGAGAAGATTTGTAAAGGTGTAAATCGCCCTTCAAGTGTAAGAAAAAAATATTTGCAGCATTTAACTGTTATTCGTAAGTGTAATTCATGTATTTTGAAGCTGCAGCTTCATGCTAACGCAAAATAAATAGGATATGTATTCTTCAGACTTTCATTTTTCCGCGCTTATGCTTTTGGCACGGTTTTTGCGCACTCGTAAATGCGGCCAAAAGCACTGCAGGCCTGTGAACAGCAATTTACAAGCGAAAACAACAGAGGCAGGAACTGCAAAACAGATGAATTGCGTAAAATCAAACTTTGTGTAAAAAAATAAACTGTTGCAAATGTCTACATGACTTCTTGTTTGCATGAGGCATAAAGTTCCCGAAATAACCCGATTTGTACAGTTGCGTCTTTCTTTTTCCTGCGCTTCCAGTTTTTACACGATTCTCTCACTCACTGAGTTCTGCAAGCGCGAATAGGAGGGCGGGTCCACTTTCATCATGTAGCCAATCAGATGAGCTTCTCGCTGACACTCGATTTACTGTGATCTGATTGGTTCAATAAACACGCCAGTCACCAGAACACATCTTTATCTTCATTTGGCTCAGAAATGTTCTCATTGCCGAAATGGTACTTTTAATGCACACATACATGTTAACTAAGTAAATAAATGAACAAATAAATAAATAAATAAATCATGATTTCTTAATAAGCTGTGCACCAGGCTGACTGACATTCATATTGAATTTCGAGCTGGTGTTAATATTATTGGATTGAAATTTTATTATATAATCTGTTACACCACTGAGCTGATGTTAAACTTTACAATCAAAACATTTAATACCCATTCTTTATGTAATTATACCATTCTGATGTAGTGTTTTTCACATTATGTCTCTGTTCATGGTATTTAACACTCAATTATATGTTTTGAAATATTGTCTTGCACTGTCAATATTGATTCTGATTACTTCCGTCTGCCTGATCAAGCTATTATATGTAGCTAGTATGACTAACAAAATGCTTTCTGTGTCCAGATTTGACTGTAATGAAAAACGGATACTAAATCAACATGAACTCAACTTTGACAAAAAGTTACTAATTATGTCTGAATAAAAACCCAGCAACCAGGGAATACACAGCATAGATATGTTTATATATAGGGCTATACAGCCATGTAGTGGTTACACGATGGAATCGCAGGTGATAAATGGTGCATAATTTAGAGATGCTCTTATGTTAAAGGGAAAAAAATGTTATTGTAACTCATTTTAGTAAAATAATAATAATAATTCTGGAATCCCCCCTGATCAGTAGACAGGTTAAATTATGCATGCAGTAGTGTAGATACTAGGCCTACATTAAGCATCAAGATTACAAACTGATATGGCCTGATGAGCAGAATACATGCACTGAATACACAGAAATTTCCTTTCTTAACACACCAGCTCGAAATTCCGTTTTGGCTCATATAGTCAGCCTAATGGTGCACAGACTATTAAGCAATCATGATGTATTTATTTATTTATTTATTTATTAATTTGTTCATTTATTTATTTATTTAACATGAATGTGTGCATTAAAAGTACCATTTCGGCAATGAGAACATTTCTGAGCCAAATGAAGATAAAGATGTGTTCTGGTGATTGGCGTGTTTATTGAACCAATCAGATCATAGTAAATCGAGTGTCAGCGAGAAGCTCATCTGATTGGCTACATGATGAAGGTGGACCCGCCCTCCTATTGCAAAACTCAGTGAGTGAGAGAATCGTGTAAAAACTGGAAGCGCAGGAAAAAGAAAGACGCAACTGTACAAATCGGGTTATTTCGGAAACTTTTTGCCTCATGCAAACAAGAAGTCATGTAGACATTTGCAACAGTTTATTTTTTTACACAAAGTTTGATTTTACGCAATTCATCTGTTTTGCAGTTCCTGCCTCTGTTGTTTTCGCTTGTAAATTGCTGTTCACAGGCCTGCAGTGCTTTTGGCCGCATTTACGAGTGCGCAAAAACCGTGCCAAAAGCATAAGCGCGGAAAAATGAAAGTCTGAAGAATACATATCCTATTTATTTTGCGTTTGCATGAAGCTGCAGCTTCAAAATACATGAATTACACTTACGAATAACAGTTAAATGCTGCAAATATTTTTTTCTTACACTTGAAGGGCGATTTACACCTTTACAAATCTTCTCTTGCACATGCAAATTTATTTTACGCTTGCAATCTTATGTACACTTTCACAAATCTTACCCTGCGCATGCGAATCTTTGTCATCATTTTACCTTCATAGAAACCTTATTATTTTCAGTGGGATTAGTGTCTCAAATTCAATAAATATTCATTTGAATAGTGATATTTAAGTTATTTGATTTTATGATGCTGTACAGGTGAAACTCGAAAAATTAGAATATCGTGCAAAAGTTCATGCATTTCAGTAATTCAAATTAAAAGGTGAAACTAATATATTTAGTATATATAACTATATACATATGCATGATTATACTATCAGAAGGCCGGCATTTCTGTATTAATTTTTTTTATTTATTATTGATTTCATGTAATATTCTAATTTTCTGAGATTTTGAATTTGGGGTTTTCATAAGCTGTAAGCCTTAATCATCAAAATTATAACTTTTGCACGATATTCTAATTGTCACCTGTATATGTGGTGGTGTTTAACCGTTATGTCTTTGTTGTTTGTTCAATATTTTTTTCAGGGATTCACAGCTTCAAGACCGCTTACACTGGAATAAATGGACAGACGGCTGCAGGAACTCCAGAGTTTTCTGCTGTAACGACACTGGATGATCAACAGATTGATTATTATGACAGTATCATAAAGAAGCTGATTCCCAGACAGGACTGGATGAAGAAGTTTGCATCTGATTCTGAAGAACTGTGGACAGAAGACACTGAGATCAGAAAACATGTGCAGCAGATCTACAAAGACAACATTCATGTTATAATGCAGCGATTCAATCAGTCAGATGGTGAGAGAAAATGATTTATACTACATACAAATTTTAAATATTACCTTGTACATAAAACACATGTTGAGCAGATGTTGTATTTTTTCTCTCCCCCACCCCGTTTTCTCTTTCAGGAGTTCATACGTATCAGAGGATGTATGGCTGTGAATATGATGATGAGACTGGAGAATCACATGGGTTTGATCAGTACGGTTATGATGGACAAGATTTTATCTTACTGTACCTGAAGGAGAACATATACATCACACCTGTACCACAGGCAATACCCACAGTGATGAAGTGGAATGATGACAAAATACAACTTGCATCTCTGAAACAATACTATAATAATGAGTGTGTTCACTGGCTGAAAAGGTTCTTGACGTTAAGGAAAGATAATTTAGAGAGAAGAGGTACTTTGTTGTTTAGAAATTTACTTTGTTCAACAAGTATATCATTTTTTTATTATGAGTCCTTAATGTCTTTCTTTTCTCACGCATTGCTTCATTAAAACATACAAACTTAGCACAATTTAATACGTTAATCATATGGATAAATGTAACTGATCTAATCTGAAGTATTAAACTTTTTTCTCACATTTTTCTCAATCTCTTTCAGCTCCTGAAGTGTCTCTGTTACAGAAGAATCCCTCTTCTCCAGTAGTGTGTCATGCCACAGGTTTCTACCCATCAGGAGTGAGGATTAACTGGTTAAAAAATGGACAGGAGCACGATGAGGATGTGGATCTTGGAGAACTTCTGCCAAATGAGGACGAGACCTTCCAGAAGACATCTACCATTAGTGTTTCTCCAGAAGAATGGAAGAACAACCAGTTCACTTGTGTGGTGAAGCACGAGGGAAAAACCATCCGGAAGACTGACGATGAGATCAAGAGTAAATACAGTAAGTTGTTAATAGTGCGGTAGAGTGTTTATGGTCTTACTATAAAGTTTATCCTATCATTATCACATTTGGCTGACTGGTCATTTGATCTTAGCTGAGGGACAGAAATCTACCAAATTTCTTCAAAAATATCTTCACTTGTGTTTCAAAGATAAACGAAAGTCTTGTAGGTTTGGATCGACACGAGGGCGAGTAAATTATGACAGAATATTCATTTTTGGCTGAAATAACCCTTTTAACTCGTTAATGTGTTATTTTGATTGAAATAAATCTATTTGATAGATTTGCCCAGTCTGATCTTAAAAGGGTTATTTCACCTGAAAATGATCATTTACTCACCCTGATGTCTTTCAAACCTGTGCGACTCTCATAAAGACGACATACAGCACAATGTCTGATCATTCATACAATGAAAGTGACTGGGAAAAGAGTTTGTCAAGACAAGAAAACAACAAAAGTATTATGAAATGAGTCTATGTGACTTGTGGGCTGTATTTCAAGTCTTCTGAAGTCATATGACAGCTTTGTTTGTTTGTTTGTTCATTTAAATGTAAGTTGGTATTCATCTCAGTGCACTATGCAGACAGGTTT
Source organism: Gila orcuttii (assembly GCA_026230005.1). Classification (NCBI taxonomy): domain Eukaryota; kingdom Metazoa; phylum Chordata; class Actinopteri; order Cypriniformes; family Leuciscidae; genus Gila; species Gila orcuttii. The sequence goes on along the minus strand of JAPDVR010000020.1, from coordinate 3,676,143 downwards.
ATCCTCGTGTATGTAAGTAACGCACCAGATTTGAATGAGTTTTGGACTGTGCCTCAAATAAAACATTTACATTCAGAAGATTCTTGCATGTGTATTTCATTGTTAGTTCAGTTTTAGTTTTTTTGTTAATGATAATAACCCTGGACCTAACCGATTATTAACTTGTTATTATTAGTATTGACTATTATTTCATCAGTTAGTTGTTTCAGCCTTATATTGCTGTTTCTGTATATATTGCATTTCTTTTACATGTTTATTTTCTTTTTAAGGACTTCGAGAACTATGCGTAGCGATTTTTGTGTGTGTGATGGGAGTATTGACAGTCCTGGTTATTGGTACTGTTTTCTATATTAAGATCAAAGTAAGTATGTTTATTTTTTTTGCTCTTATTTCTCATTCAAGTGGTTTCATCAGCTTTAGGATGATGGGAATGTCCTCAGCAATAGATTCAAAAGTTTGGATTTACAGAGACATTTTAATGTTTGATAGAAATTCCAGTAAGGTGGAAGTAAACAGAGCTAATGCTTCACTAATGTTGAAAATCACTATTATTTTTGAATAACTGTACATTATGCACAGCCTTAAATTTACATGTGATAAACTTTAGAAAGCTAGTGTAAACTGACTCAAAACTTTAGACATTAGAAATTAGACATATTGTCTATACATAATCCATTTCTCAGTCGCTGTATTTACATGAACCACAATATTCCAGTCATATTCTGTCATTTGGAAATAACGGGCAAAATCTGATTTAATTTGGATTCCAACTGCTTTTTGTAACTATATAAAAAAGGATGCATTTGAAATATACTGATTTAATATTTGGTTCTTGTTTTCTGATATACACACATGTACTGATTTAATGCAACTGACAAAAATTAAGAAAAGTTTAATGTAAGTTTAAAAAGCTATATATACAAAAACAGTCAAAGCCAAATTTTTGTCTTCATGCAATATTTTAGAGAAAAAGATTAGCAGAATTTGTGTTTTTTACAGTTCCAGTGTAATTGGTCACATGATGTTAATTCATATTTATGACATTACTTTGCAGAAACAAATGAGTTGGTTAACGCGGGTATCCTGTGATAGCGAAGGGCACGTTTTCATTGACAAAGGCCTTTGAAGAGTTTCCTCCAGTCGTCTGCACTCTCTCCAGATCTCAGTCCGGTTGGGAATCCAGATGTGGGAGATCAGAGATTTCCATCATGCTCGTGGGACACGTTTCAGTGTTGAACAATATTTAGGATTATGGACGTCATGGAATTGTTTTCCCAAAGAAGATACGACAACCAAACAAACAAAGAAACACTTTCTAACATATGTGTGGCATTGAGTCTATAAAAACACTCTGGAGACATATCGATGAATAAGTGTGAATGTAAATCAGCTAAAGAACATCCAGAGACTGTCTGGATATGAAACTTATGTTAATATCAGGTGTAATGGGCGACTTAAATGTTGTTGCTGTGTGTGATTTTGTCTTTCACCTCTCATGTTTGTATATATTTTAAATGAAAAGGACAATTTTAGTTGTAAATATTCAGTTTATTTATTTTCAAGTTGTAAGTTCACCAATTACTAATAGTTTGACAGCTAGCTTTTGTGAGTTTAAAATCGAAAAAAAATAAACAATGAAACATTTCAGAACACAATGCAGTTCTCTTTTTTCTCAATAAAACTTGTAAATAGGAAAATATTAAGCTGAAAATATTAAAAGTATATGTAAAAATAGTATCTTGCAGTTGTGAAATGTGTAACCTCTAATTTCAATTTTTTTTAATTATATAGTTAGTTGTGAATATCTTGCATTGGAACACAAAATTGCAAATGTATTTTATTTAGTAAATATTTATTTATTGCTTTATATCTCACAATTTAGACTTTTTCTCAGTATCCAGAGATAAAAAAAAACTAAACATGAATTTTTCTTTGTAATCAGAATACACAGGCATGTTTGCATACAGGCTCATATCTTCACTTCTTTTCTGCTAAATCACTGATTCTCTCATTATATGAGTATGTTGGCATTTAACTCTTTCCCTGCCAGTGCTTTTGAAAAAAGTTGCCAGCCACCGCCAGCAATTTTTTAGCATTTTCACAAAAGTTTCATGGCCCCCAGAATATTTTGTTGTATGAATATCTGAACATGCAATAAATCAAAAGAAAGAGACAAAGAAACAAAAAATCTGTTTTATTCTAGCTTCGTAAAGTTAAATAAAAAAAGGAACATTTTGAGCAAAAAGCTGCAAAAAATTATGTTTTAGTTAAAGACTACATCTGGATAGGACTCAGAACGATGATTAAAACATAGATGGAGTAGATCGAGTCCATCAACACCTCCAAAGATTCAAAGTCCTAGTGTTTTGATCAGGAGATTATGTAATCTTTCAGAAGATGCGTAATAGTGCCCCTACAGTATAACAGCGAAAACACAGAAAGAGTTAAGTACATCAGAGTATGTGTTCAGAATATACCAAGTTCTTTGTTATTAGTCTTATCTTTTGACAGGTGCCGACTGTCATGTCCACACCAATAACGCGGTGTCTTTACGTTTGTCCTGAAGCTCGGGACAAGGGACTCTTCGTGAGGTTCAGCTCTTGGTGTTTTAGGGCTTTATAATGGTTGTTGTAATGGTGTTGGGGTCGCTTGTCTTAAAGGCCATGTTGCAGGTTAACCACCACTGTCGATTAATGGGTACATAAATAACTCAAGATATGTATATCATTTTTAAAATGTCTCAAAAATGGTCTTAAAGTTGCAGTAGGGAGTTTTGAGAAAATGTTGACTTAGCCTGAAAATTTGAAAAAGCACAACTTCCAGGTCCAACCCCCTTGCTCTCTGCTGCACTACAGCCCTCCCTCCACAGCTCCTCCCCCACAGCGGAGCCTGCCGTGAACGCGCAGACTAGTAAACAGGACCACCGATGACGGCAGATTATAAACAGTTATGGAACATTCACTAATAGGGACGAAACATCAACAATATGCTTTACATTGACTATGGCCTGCCCATACTTTGACTACAAACTTGGTCCTCAAATCATTATGTATTTTGCAATACATGTAACCTTATAACGTTGCACTCTTTCAATAAGTTATAAATAGCTAGTAAGATAACGTTAAAGGATTAGTTTACTTTTAAAAAAAACTTTTGCTGATAATTTACTCACCCCCATGTCATCCAAGATGTCCATGTCTTTCTTTCTTCAGTCGAAAAGAAATTAAGGTTTTTGATGAAAACATTCCAGGCTTTTTCTCCATATAATGGACTTCAATAGGACACAAACGTTTCAAGGACCAAATGACAGTTTCAGTGCAGCTTCAAAGGGCTTTAAACGATACCAGACGATGAATAAGGGTCTTATCTAGCGAAACGATCGGTCATTTCAAAAATAAATAAAAAACTTTGAGTTTTATAAGCACAAATGCTCGCCTTGCTCTGTTCTGTGATGCACGTTCGTGACTCTCCTGTTTGAACTCGTTCATCAAAATGAACAAATCTTTTTCGAATCATTTCGTTCGTTGAATGAACGAAATGACTCCGAAAAAGACTCGTTCGAAATGAACGAATCTTTTTGCGAGTCATTTTGTTCGTTGAATGAACGAAATGACTCGAAAAAAGATTCGTTCATTTGGATGAACGAGTTCGAACAGGATAGTCACGAACGACGGTACGCGCTCGCGCTGTGCAAGAGAGGGGTAATCAGCGCGTACACGAGCGTGATTGACACTGCTAAGACATTCCTCCTGGCTCTGATTGGTTGTTTCTGACCGGGAGCGGTGTATTTCTGCAAATGGCAATAGGACCACAGGGAGGAGCCAGAGGAGCTCGATTTTTTCCACAGATTATCTGTCTCATATTCTACTGTGAGGATATAATGACAGTTTTAACAAATATTTGTTTACAAAAGCTACCTACTGGAGCTTTAAAGACCAGTTTTTTACGTTTTTGGTAGTAACGTTTTTTTTTACGCAATTTGGTGATGACGTCACGTTGGGGAGAAGCGGAGGAAAGGTAGCCGAAGCCTAGTGTTAGAACTATGGCGACTGACTGGGATGAGGAAGAGGTGGCAAGAGCCAACATGTATAATCTCGAACCTGTCAGACGTGAGAGGGCAAATGATGAATTGCCAAGAACCGATGGCCGTTAAAGCCAATTAAATGCATGGTCCGAGGAGAATGAGTGGAGAGTTGGTGAAGTGTCCTGGTGAGTTGCTATCATTTAGCAACGCAGCAATGAGCACTGGAGCTAGTCTACGAACAGCAGTGCACAATAACGACACTTTTTTTTTTACTGTCATTGAATAACACCGAGCGAAAAATCTGTCTTTTTATCTAGTGGCAGTGATCATGACGTTAGTTCAGATAAGTACCGGTAACCTTTGTCATAGTGTCGTAGGACTGGTAAACTTTGTCTTTGTCATCTAGAAATAGAAGGCATCATGCTAGCTATATGGGCGTGGTGTGTTCAAACCGAATGCGAATTTAATTATTTGCGCGAGTAGATTGCATACAAAGTCAATGCAAAGACGCGAATAGACGCATCATTCGCGCCGGGCGTCGCGAATTGGGCGACGCGTTTGCCGCGAACGTCTTCCAGTCGAAAATTTTTAACTCGAGCGAATGTTCAAGCGTCTAACTACGCGATAGACGCGTATTTGACGCTCTCTTCGCGTTCGGTGTGAACTCACCATAAGCGTTTATCTCTTCCTCCGGTGAAAATGTTGTTGCAAACGTAGCCGTAGTGTCTGTCGCTGTGTTTGGCAGGTGCTTGTGTGGGCGGTATAGAGAGAGATAGGCAGACAGCCAGATAGCATAACGTTAGCATAGATACCTAGCAGCTAGATGGATAAATAGATAGAAATATATAGTAGGTAGATTGACAACGGAGAGTTGGTCGCACGTCAGAGGCGCCCGCGCCATTGGATGTGCAGTTGCCGCATATATACTAGCCTATATATATATATATATATCTGTATGTCTATCTATATATATAGTCTATCTATTTATCTATATCTATGTATTTATCTATTTAATTTATCTATAATCTGCTATCTGAATAATCTCGTCTACTACTCGTCTCTCTCTAGTTGCTCTCAATGCTCTCAAGGCGGGCTTTGATAAATTCTCTCCCCAAGGTGACGTAATGCAATGCATTGTGGAGGAAAGGAGAATCGTTGCAAACCGCTGTAAGATAGTACCTACTTTTTTTAGTAGGTAATTACCAGAGCCATATAGAGTGAGAGTTGCGACAACTCCATTGACTTCAATGGAACGGTTTTTTACTGCAATGGCGGCTCGCGGAGCTTCTCAATAGTTCCCGGAAGTAGCAGCAGCGCGGTAGAGTTACAGCATAACAGACCGTTTGTGATGCACTTTTAAAAGGTAAGACGTTTAAATAATAAGATTGTATATTATCAGTACATCTGAATCAAATTAACTTATGTATTGAAGCATGCTAGTTGATTATTGCTCTCTAAATTAGTAGTTTTAGGGGACGTTATCAGGTAAAATAAAGGTCTTTGGATAAAGTTAATACCGCATAACAAACCACGAACAGCCTATTAATGGTTAAACCCGTTCTATTAATGCATGTTTATCCTTTGTTGTGTAATAAGAGGGAAAGACTTCTAAACAGGGGTTAAATATAACATTGGGGAGTGTGATAGTTGTAATTGATTAAATGAGAATATCGGTTTCATTCCATATTAAATGTTCAATAACGGGAAAAAATCCTTATTTTAGATTTCATATTTGAGTAAGCAAAAACGTATGGTTGGAGTTTTTTATTCATTGTGTTTCTGTTGACTATTACCTGTCTATTATGTTTCAGCTCAGCTGATTTGTATTGATGGGAAAGGGAGATGGAAGTTTATAAGTAAGATTAAAAACCATGCTTAAAACGGCAGCAAGCCATTTTCTAGATCAAATCACACTAGGCTAAATGGGGTGTTATAAATACCATAACTGTATTATATACTGACTACTATATACAATTTATCCCGTTTTTGTTTCCTTTATCTCTTTCAACACAAGAAGCACAAAGGGGATTCAGTGGATCCTGAAGACTCCTGCACTGACGCTGTACCCTCACCTTCAGTCTCAGATCCTGGGATTTTGCAAGACTTTACTTGCTCCTTATTTTTAATAAACATTAAACTTCCCAGTGTTGGTCTTTGTGAAAAAGTGCAGATACACCTAAGTATGATTAGCACAAAATGTTTAGTTCTATTTAGATTGCTCCTGACTTGAGCATATTTCTGCTCTCTGTGTCGGACAGTACAAGAACAACATAGAGGAAAGGACAGACAACATGCTTGACGTGCAGTTTATTAGACATTTATAAATCCCTTTGTGCTAAATCAGTGCAAAAGTGTGTGTGTGTGTGTGTGTATATATATATATATAGGTCATTGACAAATAAACAAATAAATGTTATTTTTTTTATATTTTCAAAACTGATGTAATGTATATTTTTGTGTCATGAACAATGTATTTAAACAAGTTTCAGTTGTGAACATTTCTAAGTGTTTAAGTTCACCTGAAAGTGTACCAACCTACTCATACTTGAAAGCAGTTTTTACCAGTATTTGATAGAGATCTACAAGGATCATTAAGGCAAAACGGTCTTTAACCAAGGTAAAGTTAGCCAGAAAATATGTTAACAAAGGCAGGCAACGCTGGTTGACCACAATAAACATTAAATATTAGCAGATTTTTATCTTTTAAAAACAATATTGCTGTAACTACATACACGTACTACATCCAAATGTCAATGTATTATATACATATTGTAAACCAACGCATTTATTGACTACAAACTACCAAAAATCACAGTTCTGCTCTCTAACTCCATTGATTTGAATTGGCGCCGAAGCACTTCCTGGAACTATCTGAGGTCTACGCGAGTCACGTGACAACCAAGCATTTAGAACTTCCGTTGTCGCAACTCTCTCTCTATATGGCTCTGGTAATTACTACAGAATTCTAAAAAAAGCGTTTTTGAAACATCCTTACTGTAGTTTTCTGGAGGCTGACGGTCAGGGCTCAGGACTCACAGTAATCCTCCAGCAGATTCAGGCTGTCCTGAAGACCCTCTTTAGTGGACGACAGGAGAACCAGGTCATCTGCGAATTGTCATTGCGAATTGACGCCAAAGTTAAGATTTTTCAACTCGGGGTTTTGACGCAATTCGTGTCAAACGCTTGAGTGCACAAAAAGCACCAAATAAAATCATGAGGCGAATTCGCGTCTACCACGCCTCGCTAAACGCCTCATTCGCGCCGCAGGACCTCCAGACGTGCGTAAACGCATCTTTACATTGACTTAACATGGGAATCATTAGGAACGCAGCATTAGGAACGTTTTCCTGGTTGCATTCGCAGCGCCAGTAGGAACTCTGAAGTGACGTTATAGCCGCGCTTGTCGTTGTGACTTTTATTTTGACGGCACTGAGAACGACTGAACACACAGTGCTCACATTCTCTGTGTTCATTAGTTTACGATCTGTCTAACAGTCCTGTCTAATACGATATTAGATAGAAATGTTATACATAGAAAGTTGACAGTAATGAAAAGGTATTAGCGTTTGCTGTATGGTTGATGTCCAGTGTCACTAGCTCATCAGAAATACATTATCATGTTTCTCTTGGTGCCCACAAAGTTGTGTTTAATTTTCACCTCAGTGTAAAGGTTATGAGGTCCTTCTGCAAGTGCAAAACAGGTTTAACTGGCAGGAGGCCCTGTCGGGACGATTGAAACAAGTGTTCATAATTTTGTTATGTTCATAATAACAGGCTATTCAACTAGCAAACACTCAATATGACTCAAGGAAGAAATATAAGAAAATGAATTGTAAACTGATTTGTTTGTCTTCGTCAAAATAGCCTATGAGATTATGTCTATTGGGCGACAGAACAAAAATGGTTAATATGAACCTTTAAATTTAAATAAATTACAAAATATGTTTGTAACAATATATACACAAGTTACTTGTCAGGTATTGTTTATAAAAACAAGCATTAGATGAATAGTTGCAGTTTAAACTGTTATGTTTCATCCGTCCCGCTCAGGTGGGACAATTGAAACAAAGCACAACTACCGTTCAAAGTAAATTTTTACTTAAATCATTCTATATTTGTACTGAATAACACATGATACTAAGAGAACACATATGTGAGTTGTTGATCACAAAAAGAAAAAAATCTTATCTGTAACCATATCTTAGAAAGCGACGTTTATCTGAAGTGTTTCAACTGTCCCGGCTCTCCTAGGAGTAAATTAGTTCCTCCAAAAGAAGTTCCTAGAACTAATATCGCTCCTAGTTCCTGCGGTGCGAATGCGCCAAAATCCGGGAACTTCCACCAATAGTTCTAGGAACTATGAAAAGTTTCCTCTGCTGCGAAAGCCCCCTTTATCTCTGTGTCGTGTAGAGTGAGCCCTTGAATGGGAGCATGTTCTAATATATTGGCCAATCGGTTGGTGTAAATGTTGAAGAGGGAGGGGCTTAAACTGCAGCCCGTCTCACTCGACAGTTCTGTGGTTTCTAATATTAACAGCACATTGGTTGGCTGTGTACATTGATTTGATCAAATCATAGAATTTTCCCCATATCCCACTGTCAATAAATTGTAGGTATAATCCTTCATGCCAGATTGAATCAAATGCTTTCTTGAAATCAAATTAGCCTTTTATTTTGATGTACACATATTTATCAATTAGTGTTTATAATGTAAAAATGCGATAAGGTTTGTGCAACATTTTTGTGAGAAAGCCAATTTGCTATTTACTTTTAAGGCTTCATAAGAAACGTTCATTTCAATGTTTTAGGCAGAAGACTGAGAAGTTTTGACCTTAAATATTGTGGTTTCATCGCAAAGCTTTTAAAATAATATATACGGTTTGTTTGTCATTTTGAGAAAAGAAAATGGCACAAAAAAGGTGCAAAACCACAACAGATTAAACAATGGAGGTAACTTTGTGGCAGGAACTAAAGACGTTCTGTATTGAGACTGTTTATCTAGAGCATCAGTGACGTCAGTTCTGCACAATCTGCTTCTTCCTGTTGATTCACATGTGGTGAAGAGTTTTTACAGCGCTCTATGACAACTATACATAAAGAAGTGTGTGTCAAATACAAGGATTTTCATCCATAATGAAGAAGTTCATCATTTTCTTCATCTACGTACCTTTGGTTTACTCAAGTGAGATTAATTTAATAAAGTCATTTAAACGATGAATTCTCTGTCATGCAAGGCCTTTAGCTGCCTCTGTGTGTTGAACTCAGTGTTACTTTAGTTTTATTATAGTAATATGATTATTTTGAATTGCCTTTTATTTTTATTAGCTTTTATTTTAGACTTTTAGATTTCTATTTTTCTGTTAAAGGTAGGATAGGCAATTTCGGAGAGGCTAGCAATAGCGAGCTAGCTTTGAAAGCATTAGATCTCACCCTCCCTTCAGTGCGTCTCCAAAGCTACGCTTCCTTCAAAACACATGAACACACACAGCAGAATCTGCAAACCGTCACGAGAGACGGCGTTAAACTACCTCATGTCTCAAAGCACGTGAGGATTCGGGTGGCGAGGCGGCCATCTTGGCCAGTGGTGAGGGTTCAAGCGCGGGTGTCCTAGCATGAAGAGTCTCTGGCTTGGCAAGCATGACGTGAACAGTCTCAGGCTCGGCAGGACTGACGTGAAGAAGCTCAGGCTCGGTTTATATGACGTGAATGGGATCGGTCTCGGCGGGACGAGACCCTGGACGGGCGCTCTCGGCGGGAAGAAACACTGGTTTGGCAGTCTCAAATAAAAAAAACGATGCAATTTGTAGCAAAAACTTGCAATTTCCTACTACTTAATTCTGAAAAAACAGAGATTCTAATTATTGGACAAAAAACTTCATGTAATAACCTAGAATACTGTCTAACACTTGATGGCTGCTCTGTCAAGTCCTCGTCGTGGGATGGGAACCTGGGTGTGCTCTTTGATACCAATCTTTCATTTGAAAGTCACGTGTCTAGTATCTGTAAAACCGCATTTTTTCATCTTAAAAATATATCTAAATTACGTCATATGCTCTTAATGAAAAATGCAGAACAATTAGTTCATGCGTTCATGACATCAAGGCTAGATTATGGTAATTGCTATTATGGGTGGTTGCCCTGCATGCTTAATACATAAACTACAGCTGGTCCAAAATGCAGCCGCTAGAGTTCTTACCAGAACCAGGAATTAAGACCATATTAGCCCCGTTCTGTCAACACTGCATTGGCTCCCTATTAAATATTATATACATTTTAGATTATTGCTTACAAAGCACTAAATGGTTTAGCTCCCGCAAGCTCTTAACGCATTATAGTCCTTCGCGTCTATTGCGATCTCAAGATTCCAGCCAGTTGATAATGCCTAGAATATCAAAATCGACTGCTGGCGGTAGATCCTTTTCCTATTTAGCACTAAAACTGTGGAACAATCTTCCTAACATTGTTTGGGAAGAAAACAAACTCTGTCAGTTCAAATCTTAACTAAAAACACATCTCTTTGGCTTAGCATACACATAACACATTATAGACTTCTTTAATTCAATGTTAGGCTGTATAGTTTAGATCAGCCGGAACCAGAAACACTTTTCGTAAATCCTGATGTACTTGGTACATCATAAGAAGGATGGCGTCTACGCTAATATTAGTCTCTCTGTTTATCCCGAGGTTTTCCGCAGTCCGCCAGATCCAGGCCGTATCCAGATCTGATGAAGTACCAGCTCCTGGACACGACGACAACGCAGTCCTGAAGTGTGAACTAGTCCCTCCCCTTTGGTGGACCTGTGCCTGGACCCATCCCAACGCATCCTGACTTGCCAGCCACATCAGCCCTGTGAAGGCCTCATCGACACGACAGCCATCGGCACTAATCCTCAACTCGTCTCCATACTGGCGTGATGACTTCGACTTCCAGCCAGATGGAAATGGATAAATACTCTAAATGTTCTGATTCAATCTGACTTTTAATGCCTCCCGAATCATAATCATACACTGTTCCTTCTTTGGCCAGAGGAGAACTGAGCGACTGAGACTGGTTCTCCCAAGGTTTTTTTTCTCCATTCTGTCACTGATGGAGTTTTGGTTCATTGCCACTGTCGCCTTGGCTTCTGGCTTGCTTAGTTGAAGACTTTTAATATTCAACAATATTATTGATCTGCCTTACTTAAGGTGGACGATGACGCAATTTTCTTCTAGAAACAAACTTTGTTGTATTATTTTCATGTTATTACTTAGAAGCTGCTTTGGTACAATCTGTATTGTAAAAAGCGCTATATAAATAAAGGAGACTTGACTTGGCTCAGGCTGGTCAGGCGTGACGTGAGGATTCCCTGGGTCTAGCTGTGTTCTGGATCGAGGGACGGCGCTCTCCACACACCGGATGACGGTCTCCCTCCAGTCCAGTCCGGTGGTGTTTGGGAGGTCGATTTAATGGTTAAATGTGGCCCCGATCCGGAACAAGGTGCACAGGCTCTCGTCGTCGAGGGCGCTGGTGACGGCAAGGCTGCACAAATCCAGGGCAAAAGTGAAGAAGTTTTGGCTCTCCTGAGCCAGGACGACCATTCTGACCCTATCGTCCATTTTGGGCGGTCCGTTCTTCTGTCATGGTGTGGTGCAGGCAGAAGGAGAAGAGGAGTCAGACGTTCCAAAGCAAAGCGTTTACTTACAACAATACAACTAAAATGGGTACAGACAGGTAGAAGGTTCACACACACCAGATACAAAGTAGAACGGACAAAGACTGACTAGACAGAAGGGAACTAAACACAGATGAACACTGATTAACAGAACACAGGTGAAGCATGCAGATGATGATGATGATGACGAGACAATGACAGACAGCTGTGATGATCATAAGTATCCATGGTGATTGCTGACGTGCAGGTGATCAGGTGATCAGGTGATGGCCGATAGTGTGCAGGTGGGAAACATGAGGGATGCTGGGAAGTGTAGTGCCGTTGATGTGACCGAGCTGGTGATTATCCTGGATATTATACAAGAGATATTTGAGAAAATATTACATATCAGATTTGAAAACTCTTAATATCTGTTTAATTCATGGAAGTAGGCCTTGTTGAAAGAGAATTTGTTGTTAAAATGACATCACAAAATTAATCTTACCTGTGTAAACCAAAGGCATGTAGATGAAGAAAATTATTAACCTCATTGCAGTGTATTTGACACACAATTCTATGTCTAGTCATCGAAGAGCGCTGTAAAAACTCTTTAGCCTTTTCTACATATGAATCAACAGGAAAAGACGGTTACTGAACTGACGTCACCGCAGCTCAAGAGGAAACCGTCTCAATACGGAAGTGTAGGGTGGAAACTTTTACTCACAGGTTGTCGTAACTCGATCAGTAAAGCTTCTCTTCGGTGACTACACTAAAAAACTGTGTCTCAAATAAACTAATATTCGTCAGCAATGAAGTTAATAATTCTCTTCATCTACATACCTTTGGTTTACTCAGGTTAGATTCATTTCATACAGTCGTTTAAACGATGAATTCTCTGTCACCAAGGCCTTCAGCTGCTTCCGTGTGTTTAACGGACACAAAATCATGATATACTATTTTAACAGAATAGATTAAAATATCAAAGAATAAAGAAAGAAAGAAAGAAATTGGTGTCTCAAATTAATGTAATATTCATTTGGATAATGGTATTTTATAGTTATTAGATTTGACATTATGAGATTCTTAACCATGTTCGAGAGCTTTATGTCTTCGTGTTGTTTTGTTCAATGTTTGTTCAGAGTATCACAGGTTCTTCACCGGTTACACTGGATTAAATGAACAGACGGCTCCAGGAATCCAAGAGTTTATAGCTACAACTTTCCTGGATGGACAACAGATTGATTATTATGACAGTAATATAAAGAAGCTGATTCCCAAACAGGACTGGATGGAGGAGTTTGCATCTACAGAACTGTGTAAGAAATACATTGAGATCAGAGAAAAACAACAGCAAATCTACAAAGACAACATTCCTGTTCTAATGGAGCGATTCAATCATTCAGGTGGTGAGTTAAAATGCTTTTATTTGAATTTTTAAATGTCAAAGGATTACCTTGTGCATAGGGCTGGGCGGTATGAAGATGTATTTGGTTACCATGGTATAAAATTATATACAGTTATATATATATATAATTATAAGCTCAATATATCCTGAAAAGGAACTATTTTAGAAGGTGGATGGTTGAATTTGGGATTTGGTGTTTGATGTTAAAAAGTGTCATTAAGCACAATAGGTTTTGTTTCATTCATATTTTTGTTATATTATATTTGGCCTAGTTTTTGTCATTTGCTTCCTTTTTCTTATTTTTATTAACAGAAATGAGATCAAATAACACAAAATAAATATATTGTGTTCTTTATCATTATTGTAAAATAAAATTTCTCATATTGTGAAATAAGAATTTGGACATATCGCCCATCCCTACTTGTGCATTAAACAAAAAAGAGCAGAAGTTGTACTTTCTCCCAACACCTTTTCTTCTTCAGGACTTCATATATATCTGAGGGTGTATGGCTGTGATTATGATGATAAGACTGGAGTATCAAATGGGTTTGATCAGTACACTTATGATGGACAGACATTCATCACACTGGACCTGTGGGAGGGCAGATACACTGCACATGTACCACAGGCAATACCCACAGTGGAGAAGTGGAATAAAGACATAACAGAAGAAAAGCTTACAGTGCTGAAACGATACTACGATTATGAGTGCAGTTACTGGGTAAAACATTTCTTGGCGTTAAAGAAAGCGGATTTCAAGAGAAGAGGTACCTTGTTATTGAGAACTTCACTTTGTTCAAAAAGTTTTTTTATTATAATGAGTCATTGGTGTTTCTCTTTTCTCATGCATTGCTTCATTAAAACAAAACAAAAATTGCACAATTTACGTTTGAGTTAATCATATAAATGTCACTAATCTGTAACCATCTATTTATGTTTTTTTAAAAATATATATATACTTACTATGTTTATATCCTGCAACATTTGGCTAATAGGATTGCAAGATTACACTGGGCAAATTTATCAAATGGATTTTTATCATTAAAATATTTATCAAATAGATATCTGTAGTCAATATCAAACATTAACAAAGGGATAGTTGAGCTAAAAATGAAGATTCTCGCAGTCAGTCTTCAAAATCAAACCGTTACTATTAGGACCAGCCATCCAGTGTTGTTTAGTATTATTTATATATTATAGTTTTGTATTAATATTTTGATCAACATTTTCTGTTTAATTTTGTTGTAATTTTTTTTAAGTACTATTTAGGTTTTATTTTTTTATTTTAGTTTGGTTTTAGTTTTTTTATTTATATAAAGTTAGTATTTACAATACTTTGACTTAAACCCATTTCAGGTATTTTCCATGGAAACATTTGTTTCGTTTCATTTTCGTTTTTCATCTTATATTTACATTTTATTTGATTTTAGCTGTATTTGAATTCACTTTTTTGTGTTTATGATAATAACCTATCTAACCTACAGTAACCTAACTGGACCTAACTAATAACTTGTTATTTTTTTAGTGTTGATTATTATTTATTTCATCAGTTAGTTGTTTCAGCCTTTTATTGCTGTTTCAATATATTATAGATTTTCAAGTGTTGTTTGTTTGTTTGTTTATTTTTTAGAATCTTCAAGAGCAAACTTAATAGCACTGGTGATGTGTGTGACGACGGGAGTATTGACAGTCCTTTATTGGTATTGTTTTCATTAAGATCAAAGTAAGTATATGTTTAAGTCTTTTTTCTGCTCTTATTTCTCATTCTAGTGGTTTCATCAGCTGTAGGATGATGTGAATGTCCTCAGCAATCACACAAGCATTCAAAAGTTTGGATTTACAGAGACATTTCAATGCGTCTTATAGAAATTCCATTAAGTTGGAATTAAACTAAGCTAATCTTTCACTAATTTTGAAAATTCTTAATTATAGTTATTAAACTGCACAGCCTTATCTTAAATAGCCATCATTTCAATAGATCATTTCAGTTAAATTTACATGTGATAAACTTTAAAATGCTAGTGTAAACTAACTCCAAAACATCTTTAAATGTCAAGAAATTAGACATACTGTTTTTATCTGCATTTACATGGACCGCAATAGTCTTATTGACACTAGTCCAGGGGTTTTCAAAGTCGAAGACAGTGGGCCTCACTTTTGACACAATAAACACCCAATTATTTTTTACTAATTTTCAATAGAGATTATTGCGCCGAGAGCGCTGAACACACCCAGTATGTTTGCACATTAATAATAACGGAAACATAACAACGTCTCTTGTCAAAAAACCCTGCATCTTTTCTCTTTTTAAAGGATTGTTTTCGCTATAATGTATTGATTTAAATTATTAATCATTATTTAATTCCATTAATTCTTTGACCACTCTGGCACAGCACACACTTTGAAAACCACTGGACTAGTCTAGATAAAAAAAAGATTCTCATGTCAATTGTAATAAATGGGTCAAATCTGATGAAGATTTCATTTGGATTCAAAATGTTTTCTATAAAATAGAATGCATTTAAAAAAATACTGATTTATTATTTGGTTCATGTTTTCATTTTAATGCTACTGACAACAATTAATAAAGTTGAATTTAAGTTTTAAAAGCTATATTTACAAAAACAGTCAAAGCCAAATGTTTATCTTTAAGCACATTTTAGAAAAATACCTTTGCAGAATTGCAGTGTGTAATTGCAAAGATCTGGGATTCAGTGGTCATACAAATTGAGTAACTAAAATGGCCTTATTTAATTCATATTTATGACATAACTTTGCAGAAACGAATCAGCGGGTATAAGCGGGTATCTAGTCAAGAAGAGACCTGCATCGACAAAAGTCTGTGAAGAGTTTCCTCCAGTCGTCTGCACCTCTCTCCAGATCTCAGTCCGGTTTTGAATCTTCAGGATGAGGGAGATCAGATATTTCCATCATGCTTGTGGGACACGTTTCAGTGTTGATTAATATTCATGAGTATGGATGTCATGGAATTGTTTTCCCAAACAAAAAAAACATCCAGAGACTGTCTGCATATGAAACTTGTTAATATGTGTAATTGGCGCCTTAGATGTTGTTGCTGTGTGTGATTTATTTTATTTTTTTGTCTTTCACCGCTCGCATTTGTATGTTATTTTAAATGATAAGGTTACTTTTTTGTTAAAATATGGTTTATTTATTTTCAAGTTGTAAGTTCACTGATTAATAATAGTTTGACAGCTTTCGTGCATTTCAAATGGAACAAAATAAACATTGAAACATTTCAGAAAATGTGCAGTTCTTTTTTTAAAATAAAATTTGTACGTAAGAAAATATAAAGATGAAAATAGTAAAAGTTTGTAAAGTATGTTTAAAAATTGAGAAATACTAGTATCTAGCAATTGTGATATTTTAGCCTCTAATTATTTTTTAAATACTAGTTAATATCTTGCATTTTAAGCAAAATTGCAAAAGTATTTTATTTAGGAAATATTTATTTTATTGCTTTATATCTCACAATTTAGACTTTTTGTCTCAGCATCCCACGATAAAAAAGAAACATTAATTTATATTTGTAATCACTAATATACACAAGTTTCATATAGGCTCATATCTTCATTTCTTTGCTGCTAAGTTTTCTCCTTATATGAGTTTGTAGGCATTTAAGTTAGTTTATACAAGTATGTGTTCAGTATGTGAGTTCTTTATTATCAGTCTTATCTTTTGACAGGAGCTGTTGTTCACACCAATAAATGCGGTATGTCTTTTCAGAAAACACCATGGCATGAATGTATTATGTAGATTACCGTTTATGAGTTTATATTGTTATTTATAGCTACTGGAATGACCGGTCCAGAGTCTTTTTCATGCACTTAAAGTTGTATCAGTCACAAATATGTTAGTATAGTTTTCTTGTTGATAATCTCAGATCAATTGTTGCATTTGCCTTTTAGCCTGAAGACTTTTAAACATCAAACCCGGACTGACATGAGGGTAAGTATGATCACAGTTTTCATTTTTGGGTGCAGTGTACCTTTAAATAATACACCACACCACCTGATGCATATCACCTTATTTATAATTGTTTTATACACGGACTGTAAAATCCAACAGTGATTCTAACTAACACTTTTTAGTTAACTTTATTTAATGTCTTAACTTAATTGTAAAAATCTAGTTATCTGTACTATTCACATACTATTCTTTGTTTACTCAGAAAACCCATGTTAAGATTAAGGCCCTGTTTACACGAGAACAATTCCGGGTGAAAACGTAAAAATATTTTATCGGATGTGCCTTTCGTTTACACGGCGACGGCGTTTTGGGGGCTTAAAAACACAAAAAAGTGAAACCACCCTCCAGAGTGGAAATCTTAAAAACGTTCCACCGTCGTGTTCCCGTCTAAACGGTAAAAACGCAAATCTGCTCACGGTGGCTCTCGTTGCGTACGTGTTTACGTCACAGGCATGCGCCAGTACAGGAAAATAACAACCAACATGTCGGATTATTTCCATACGTCGGACCTTCAAGTTGCCCTAGCAGCTGATAAACGTACAAGAGTCTTTTCAGCGGTTGTACAAAATATTCTCAGATATTGGTGTTGTTGTGTCGCAGTGCTTTACATTGCCACCTAGCCGCCTGGAGTGCATACTACATCGAATTTCACACACTTTTGCGTCACCATATGCACGCGGATTTCCCCCCGATAACGCTCGTCTAAATGCAGAATAAAAAGTGATAACGCAACACCACTTTTGCGTTTCCGTGTAAACATAGCCTAATTGATTGGTTTGAGTGCAGATTTTGAGGCGGTAAAATTCTTAATAGACTTTTCACTCATTTCCTCCACTTCTGCAGTTATTTTTCTCTGTTTGCATTCACAAATTTCCCGAAGTTATCTTGCGTGTTGAATTGTCAATACAACTTTGGAGATCCAGTCCGACCGGGACCTTTTCCCCGATGCGCAGCCGGACAACCAGCCCTTACAACCAGCCCTTTCCTAACTTCCTTGACCATAACCGAGTCAGACTAACACCACAAGTTTGCCATCCCTTCATTCAACCCGAAATAATTGAAGAATAGCAAAGGCATTGCAAGTATATCATACATTCAACTAACTAAACAGAGGTTTAGTATAAGCTGTAGACCTCTTGTTCTGTTCAGGTGATTTACTGACTGTTATGTGTGGTTACATTTCCATTTCGGTTTCATTCATTAACTTTCACTTTCCATTTTACCCATGTATGCGTGATTATTGCGTGAATAATATGCGTGAATACGTTTATTCCATTGCTCTGATTGGTTGTTGGTCTATCCAATTGAGTGCAGAGGCATTTTCTTTCCTGGTTCGGTTGAAAAACATCTACCAGTCCTGGTTCTCACCGTTTGAGGAGTGCACTGAGAGACACACTTCAGTGGCACCCGTGACAGCGTGACTGCTGTAGTGAGGCTTTTCCAGGGACGTGCATGATTGTGTATCTGTACCTCATGAAACTCATTCTAAACCTTTGTATCCTAGCTGGGAGGGAATCCAGCGCTTGTCCACCCAGCAGGCTCATGGGGGATTTGAGGTCTGTCTCTTGCTCAAAATGGAGACCAATAATGAAGTCACTGAATCTTTCACATGCCCAGGTCAGGGCCAGTGCTTCTTTCTCCACTGCTCCATGCTTGTGAGCGCCCTAGCCTCGGTTCCCTAGCATTTCTGCAGAAGTACGCTTCCTAGCCCATACGACGAGGCATCGGCTGAGATTTTAAGTTCCTTGTTTGGGTCATACAACTGCAGGACTGGAGTGGACGCTAACTCTTGTTTGAGGCTGGTGAATGCCCCGTGCTGATCAGGCCCCCAATAACACATGTTCTTCTCTGAAAGCAGGTCTCTGAGAGCTTTATCTTTTTCGGCTAGGTTGGGCACGAAGTTGCCTAGTTGATTCACCATGCCCAGAAAGCTCCTGAGCTCACTGATGTTGTGTGGCGGATCCATCTCATGTACCTTCTCTGGATCTGGGCTTATCCCTTCCGCCGAGATGATGTATCAGAGAAATATCACCTTGGTGTTGCTGACACTTGGATGTGTTCAGTGTGATGCCCGCCGCATGTGCCCTCTGCAGAACCGCATGCACCCGTGTGTCGTGCTCTGCCTGCGTGGAACCCCATATAAGGACGTCGTCCATGTGGCAGACGACTCCTTCTAAGCCTTCTGTCACCACCCGGTTCTGAAACTGTTCTGGAGCTGAGGCAATACCAAATAGTAAGCGGTTGAAGAAGTTGCGCCCGAATGGGGTGATAAAAGTGGTGTAATGATCACAGTCTTTTGACAATGGGATCTGCCAAAACCTCATGTTGGCATCCAGTTTTGTGAATACCTTTGCTCCAGACAGCATGTCTAGCGTCTGGTCCACAGACGGGAGGATAAACTTCTCCCTGCACAAGTCAAGTCACCTTAATTTATAAAGCGCTTTTAACAGTATGGATTGTTTCAAAGCAGCTTAACAGTGGTAATAGAAATTACCGTAACAGATTGTTTAGGCTCACCTTCACCCAATTGCCCTGTTGCAGGGACTCAACAGCCGGAACCGAACAATGTACAGTGTTCACTAAGCTAGTCGCATCCAAAGCAGTATCTAAAGCCCTTGCACTCTTACAGTTAAAGGGATAGTTCACCCAAAAATGAAAATTCTGTCAGTATTTACTCACCTTCATGTTGTTTAACCCCGTAAGACCTTCGTTCATCTTCGGAACACGAATTAAGATATTTTTGATTAAATCTGAGAGCTGGATCACTCCTCCATAGGATTCTAAGGGATTGAAACTTGTTCCCCGAAAAGTTATTAAAGACATCGTTTAAATAGTGCAAGTGACTACAGTGGCTCAATCTTAAGTTTATGAAGCGACAAGAATACTTTTTGTGCGCAAATACAAACAAAAATAATGACTTTATTTCAACTATTCATTTCCTTCTCTGTGGGCCTCTAGTCAGTTAACTTAGTGTGATAGCTGGAGCCGTCTTATCCACTTATCCACTTTGTAAAGTCGAAGGAATCCGTTGGGTTTGTTGAGAGCGTTGCTGATGCTTTAGCCGGAGGCTGTGGAGGGTCGTTCTGTTCTAGCCCACGTTGCTCGGCAGTCTTCTGTCCTTGTTGCGAGTGCAACATGCTTGCTACGTTTGCTTGGCTTGAGCTTCTCCATTTAAGTTTTGTTAATATGTTTTTCATTATATTTTCTCATATAATGTCCGCTATCCTTTCACTCACTGTATCACCACTTCTGACAACATGTTGTATTGGGTTCCTAAGATGTCGAATAAGACGCAGCAGGGTAGATTCACATTCACATCACTTTACTTTTTACTCACTTCTCTTCGAACCACCCCACAACCTCGTGATCCCCCTTTACTGCCCCCTGGTGCCCAGGCAATGCAACAATATTATAGATCGCACCACATGCCCTATTCCACTTGGTGAAGGGAGCAACGAAAGACAACGCAATTTCCTCATTATTTTCACCTGGGATGTTCCCACGACAACGCAACACGGCGTCCAGCAGCTGAATAGCTGTTCTTACGACAGAAATGCAAGTAAATATACATTTTACACTAAAAAGTTTTTTAAAATATGCATTATAGGCTATATGTGTGTGCGAGTGTATTTCTCTGCTCTCAACTTTAAAACTTGTCGTCTCATAACATGACAAAAATGTGTTTAATATATCATGAACAAAACAAAACTTGAATTGCTCAGTTAACTCGAACTCTCCCGCCATCTAGCTTTAAAATGAATCACGAGTATTTACTGGGTCACATGACCATAAATGTTAAAATGACTTGAAGTGACTAGTGGCCTTGTGGAAGGACCCTTCGTGAAGGGATCCAGTTGTTCACTTTAGTTTGGACCAGCCCTGATTCAGTGTGTCAGTGAAGAGACTAATAACCTCCTGTGAACATCCCTCACAAACAGCACTGACACACACACACACACACACACACACACACACACACACACACACACACACACACACACACACACACACACACACACACACACACACACACAGACAGAGCCAGCGCTTCACACGTCATCATACTCTGCACTGAGGCCTCCGAAAACTACTGAGGTTGACCAGGTTATAAAGATTAGAATAAATTACATATAAATACACTACCAGTCAAACGTTTTTGATCGGTTAAGATTTTTAATGTTTTTAAAAGAAGTCTCGTCTGCTCACCAACGCTGCATTTATTATTAGTTGTGTACATTTTTATTTCAGGATTCTTTGATGAATAGAAAGTTCAAAAGAACAGCATTTATCTGAAATCTTTTGTAACATTAAACACTAGCGTTCAAAAGTTTGGGGTCCGTAAGAATTTTTATTGTATCGTTTTGGGGAAAGAAATGAAATAAATCAATATTTTATTCATCAAGGATGAATTAAATTGATCAAAAGTTACAGTAAAGACATTTAAAATGTTACAAAAGATTATATTTCAGATAAATGCAAAAAAAATTGTACACAATTGTTTTCAACGTTAATTATAATAATAATAATAATAAATATTCCTTGAGCATCAAATCATCATATTAGAGTGATTTCTGAAGGATCATGTGACACTGAAGACTGGAGTAATGATGCTGAAAATTCAGCTTTGGTCACTGGAATAAATTACATTTTAAAATATATTAAAACAGAAGTGTTATTTTAAATTGTACATAATTGTACAATTGTACATAATATTTAACATTATTACAGTTTTTTGTTGTTGTTGTATTTTTAATACAATGCAGCCTTGGGAAAGTTGACTGTTAGTTCATTAGATAATTATGAAGTCTCGCATATGCAATCAAGAATTCTGCTGTACATTTTTTTAATGTAATTTTACAAATTACCATAGTTGAGATATATTAGTTAAAATCTGTGTAGCATAATCCATGAAACACATTTGGTCAGAATCTCTATTAAGTGATCTCCATCAAAACTATTATGTATAGATTAATGACAGAGACTGAACTCAATGAGTTTATTATTTAATATAGCACAAAAAGAAAGATTTAAAACATTTACAAACAGGATGAAAATGTGAATACATGTTGATTGATCACAGGTCGTCATCAATTTTTATTCTGTTCTGTTAAACCACAAGATCAACAAGTACTTTTCAATGAGAAATCATCAGAATGAGGAAACTTAAACTGATCATTGAGTCCAGGACACAGATACGGGTTGTCATGGAGGGTTGTTGGGAAGGGTTGTTGGGGATGGGTTGTCATGGAGAGTTGTCGGGGACGGGTTGTCATGGAGGGTTGTTGGGAAGGGTTGTTGGGGACGGGTTGTCATGGAGAGTTGACAGGGACGGGTTGTCATGGAGAGTTGACGGAGACGGGTTGTCATGGAGGGTTGTTGGGGACGGGTTGTCATGGAGAGTTGTTGGGGACGGGTTGTCATGGAGAGTTGTTGGGGACGGGTTGTCATGGAGAGTTGTCGGTGACGGGTCGTCATGGAGAGTTGTTGGGAAGGGTTGTTGGGGACGGGTTGTCATGGAGAGTTGACGGTGACGGGTCGTCATGGAGAGTTGTTGGGAAGGGTTGTTGGGGACGGGTTGTCATGGAACATTGACGGGGACGGGTTGTCAAGGAGAGTTGAAGGAGACGGGTTGTCATGGAGAGTTGTTGGGGACGGGTTTTCATGGAGAGTTATTGGGGACGGGTTGTCATAGAGAGTTGTCGGTGACGGGTCGTCATGGAGAGTTGTTGGGAAGGGTTGTTGGGGACGGGTTGTCATGGAGAGTTGTTGGGGACGGGTTGTCATGGAGAGTTGTCGGTGACGGGTCGTCATGGAGAGTTGTTGGGAAGGGTTGTTGGGGACGGGTTGTCATGGAGAGTTGACGGGGACGGGTTGTCATGGAGAGTTGTCGGTGACGGGTCGTCATGGAGAGTTGTTGGGAAGGGTTGTTGGGGACGGGTTGTCATGGAGAGTTGTCGGGGACGGGTTGTCATGGAGAGTTGTCGGTGACGGGTCGTCATGGAGAGTTGTTGGGAAGGGTTGTTGGGAACGGGTTGTCATGGAGAGTTGTCGGGGACGGGTTGTCATGGAGAGTTGACGGGGACGGGTTGTCATGGAGAGTTGTTGGGAAGGGTTGTTGGGAATGGGTTGTCATGGAGAGTTGTCGGGGACGGGTTTTCATGGAGGGTTGTTGGGAAGGGTTGTCGGTGACGGGTTGTCATGGAGAGTTGTCGGGGACGGGTCGTCATGGAGAGTTGTTGGGAAGGGTTGTTGGGAACGGGTTGTCATGGAGAGTTGTCGGGGACGGGTTGTCATGGTGAGTTGTCGGTGACGGGTCGTCATGGAGAGTTGTTGGGAAGGGTTGTTGGGAACGGGTTGTCATGGAGAGTTGTTGGGGACGGGTTTTCATGGAGGGTTGTTGGGAAGGGTTGTTGGTGACGGGTTGTCATGGAGAGTTGTCGGTGACGGGTCGTCATGGAGAGTTGTTGGGAAGGGTTTTTGGGAACGGGTTGTCATGGAGAGTTGTCGGGGACGGGTTTTCATGGAGGGTTGTTGGTGACGGGTTGTCATGGAGAGTTGTCGGGGACGGGTTGTCATGGAGAGTTGTTGGTGACGGGTCGTCATGGAGAGTTGTTGGGAAGGGTTGTTGGGAACGGGTTGTCATGGAGAGTTGTCGAGGACGGGTTGTCATGGAGAGTTGTCGGTGACGGGTCATCATGAAGAGTTGTTGGGAAGGGTTGTTGGGAACGGGTTGTCATGGAGGGTTGTTGGGGACGGGTTGTCATGGAGAGTTGTTGGGGACGGGTTGTCATGGAGAGTTGTCGGGGACGGGTTGTCATGGAGAGTTGTTGGGGATGGGTTTTCATGGAGGGTTGTTGGGAAGGGTTGGGAAGATCGGTCCACCGGTGATGAGAGAAGAGAGTCCTGAGACGATGACTGTTCTTGTGAGGGTTTAGTTTTGAAATAGATGATCTTCTCACAGTCTGTGAAGAGAGATAAGCAGAGGTGTAATATGCTGTAATGAAATTCAAAGAATAGTATCAAAGGATTCACATATGATTTCTCACACACACTCACACACACACACACACACACACACACACACACACACACACGCACACACGCACACACACACACAACACCAACATGATTCTTATAGGTTGATCATTTTAGAGAATAAAAACATGACAGAACTGATATAACAGCAACAGGTTCACATTCACTGCACTCTTCTTCACTGTATCGCTACACACAGAAACACATGTAAAACATTTAAACTTATGATGGGAATTATATCTCACAACTGGTCATTAGTACTTACAAGCTTTGAGTTTCTTCCAGAGTTTCAGAAGTGCACACAGTCCAGTAAGTACAATCAGTCCAACACTAACTGGGATAATGACTAGAGCCGGATTCATGATATATGAAGCATCTGATGCAGATTCTAGAACACACAGAGAAAAACACACACAATAGACAATGAATATCGTAAAAAAACACTTAATTAACAACAACAAAACAAAAACAAACCTAAAAACAGCAACAGAAAATAGTAAATTCTCATGTGTTTGGCCCCTTAATTAAGTAAAATGTACAGGTAGAAAAATTAACCAGATTTCTTACTGTTCCTCATGATCTGATCCTCAGTCAGATTCTTCTGGATTGTCTCAGTCAAACTCTTGTGCTCGACCACACAGCTGTACCGGTCCTTCTTCCTTTCGTCTGGAAGGACATACAGGGTGAGTGTCCTCTGGAAGGTCCCGTCCTCATTTGGTCGTGTGTCTCCAGACGTCAAGTTCCTAGAATTGCTCAGATTGTGTCCATTCTTCCTCCATGAGATGCTTGTGTCTCTGAAGAGAAAGCCTGTGACGTGACATGTATAATTGTCTGGGTTCTTCTGCAGCAGAGACACTTTAGGCTCTAGAAGCAAACACAGAACAGGGAACAAAACTGAGAACAGAGAAAGAAACACATGCACTTTCTACTTATCTCAGTTTAACATTATCTAAAGTTGACCTGCGTAGATTTATCAAGCTGTCTGTTAAAACACTGTTTATCTGGATCTGCACATGCAAGAAAAAATGGCCACACTTTAGTTTAAAGTCCAATTCTCACTATTAACTAGTTGCTTATTGCAATGTATATTACTACTATATTGTTTATTTGTACTTATATTAGCACATATTAATGTCTTATTCTGCATGATCATATTCTACATCCTTTAATACCTAAACTTAACAACTACCTTACTAACTATTAATAAGCAATAATTAGGAGTTTATTGAGGCAAAAGTCATAGTTTTGTAACTCTGATACTGTACCTGTTTTCTTAAAAGTAGCTTTAGACAAATGTAAGAACTCCTTCAGCCAGTAAACAGAGTCATTATTATAGTATTGTTTCAGAGATGTAAGCTCTTCTCTGTCATTATTCCACTTCATCACTGTGGATATTGCCTGTTGTACATGTGCAGTGTATCTGAGCTCCTTCAGGTCCAGTGAGATGAAATCTTCTCCATTATAACCGTACTGATCAAACCCATGTGAGTCTCCAGTCTCATCATCATATTCACAGCCACACATCCTCTGATACGTATGAACACCTGAAAGAGAGAGTGGGATACTGTTCTTCTTTGTTTTTTAACGTACAAGCTTTTTTTTTTTTGATTTTATAAATGTAGTGTAAGTAAGAGATAATGTTCAAATAAACCCTTCAGAGTGATACAAGACTCCTCCTGATCACCCAGTCAGGGTTTATTCTGCGATAACAACTGACTGGATTTACACTATTCCATTTATTACATGCCTACTTGCCTCACAAGTATAAAATTAGACATTAAATATTTATTTGAGTTGAAATATTGGGCTAACAAGTTATTTTGGGGTGTTTTGCTTGTTTTGACTCTGAAAATTGGTTGAATTTTCTGTTCAGCATCATGGGTAATGTAGTTCTAAAACTACTTAAAATAAATAATTTGAAATAATGCGGGCTGGCAGCTTCAGCAGACGCAAATATCAATTAACACCCTTAAGGTGTTCACAGTCACAGTCTGTCTTTAACGGTTTAAAGGGATAGTTCACCCAAAAATGTAAATTCTGTCAGTAATTACTCTCCCTCATGTTGTTCAACCCCGTAAGACCTTCATTCATCTTCGGGACAGAAATTAAGATATTTTTGATTAAATCTGAGAGCTGGATCACTCCTCCATAGGCTTCTTCAGGGATTGAACTTGCCGGCCTCGAAAAGTTATTAAAGACATCGTTAAAATAGTCCAAGTGACTACAGTGGCTCAATCTTAAGTTTATCAAACGACGAGAATACTTTTTGTGCGCAAAAACAAACAAAAATAACGACTTTATTTCAACTATTCATTTCCTTCTCTGTGGGCCTCGAGTGAGTTCACTAGTGTAACAGTGCAGCGCTTCTGTGTTGTACGTCACACGCATCACCCACATGACCAGCGTCGGCCAATAGTGAGCCTACGTGTGATGTAGCTCTACGCTATTACACTACCAGACCTGCCAACCTTGCAATTTTTTTTTGAGTAGCAAAAAGTGTGTGTGTGTGTGTGTGGGGGGGGGGGGGGGGGGAGGGGGGGGTGTTGGGGGGGGGTATTTGTCTAGCTAGCAATGGGCCAAAGGAAAACCCAACTTTTTGTTATTTCAGATCGAAATGAAAAAATATATTGAGTTACTACTTGGGTTTAGAAACAGTAAAACAAAACGTACTAGGTCTTTATGTGAAGCTTTTATGCTATTTATATGATGATCTTTATGTGTAGGCTACTATTAATTTTAATTACATTGTATTTTCTTTTTCTATTTGCTGTATTGTATTACTATTTCAATAAAAAAACACATTTTGAACAGGACAGACATTAGCTGAATAAACGTTAGCCAATACAAACATATTTATAGAAAATAGTTGACAATGAATAGACAGGAGTCCTGCCACATGACCAAAAGTAGCTAAACGAATCACTTATTCTAAAAAGAATATCAAGTATAAGTTTAGATGAATCCGAAATATGGGGCTGTTAACAGTAAAACGTCTGTCTTTTAACGAATTTTAAAAACACGGATGGATAATACAAAATGCTTTATGACATTTTGACAGGAAAAAACACAACCAAAAACTAAATTTAAACTTAGCCCGTCAATTTTCATTTTCTTCTCTCTGTGCGCGCGCGCGGTCTGTGTTTGTGAGAGAGCTCGCGCAGCACTGATACAACGGCACTTCTTAATCCAAGTAACTAATGCGCCAGTTTTCATATACAAAATAATTATGTAACATAATTAGGTACTTTAGTTATTATTAACACAATAACGTAACACATGCAGGCTACGTTTCTCAACACTGAGAATGAATAAATAAACGCCTGTTTCTCCAGACTCGCGTTTATCAGTAGGCTAATCCACAAATTACAGAACTTTCACAATCATTAAGCCATAGCGATTTTGACTTTATTTAGATTTATTGTTCATCAATACTTTAAGCATTTTATAATTTGCATGGCTGAATGATGTTTTCCTTTTATCTGAGTGACCTGAATGACGGAGTATTTTAAAATAATCCATGCAATCACTCCCGTATGATCATCGAATCCAGATTAAGTTAACTCAATACAATATTTCAACTTTCCACCCCAGCCCGTTTACCTTCAGGAGCCAGAAGTGCTGTGACTACAGTACTGTCCTCGCTAATGATCGAGCGGGATTCTTTATTGCTGTCGATTTTCAGTCTCTGTTTAATGATAGGTCTTACGCATCTGTCAATCATCCCCTCTTGCTATTTGGGGAATGAACCCAGCCCTATGATTGGTCGAACTCTGCTTCTTTTGCTGTTGCTTGATTTGAGGAATGCGCGTGAACAGAGGCGTCACCAGGTTTTTGCGTAGTTTAGAGTGACAAATCGTACCACCGTACGTTGAGGTCAAATTGCGTAACCGCTACACAAAATGCGTACAGATGAAAAAAAGTCGTTATTTTTGTTTGTTTTTGCGCACAAAAATATTCTCGTCGCCTGATAAACTTAAGATTGAGCCACTGTAGTCACTTGGACTATTTTAACGATGTCTTTCATAACTTTTCGGGGCCTGAAAGTTCAATCCCTTAAGAAGCCTATGGAGGAGTGATCCAGCTCTCAGATTTCATCAAAAATATCTTAATTCGTGTTGCGAAGATAAACGAAGGTCTTACGGGGTTGGAACAACATGAGGGTGAGTAAATACTGACAGGATTTTCATTTTTGGGTGAACTATCACTTTAAGAGTTAAAAATAAAATTTAAATTATAAAGAAAATTTTCTTCCAATTTTCTAGTTTTAACTTCCAGAACCCGACTATTGGACTCTATACAGCAATGCTATTGACCCTGGTCATTATCGGGGAATAACAGACCTCAGATGGCACGACTGACCAATCAGAATCCAGCATTTCAGAGAGCCTTGTAATAATGTATTTTAACTCACCATGTGACTGACTGAATCGCTGCATTATAACAGGAATGTTGATTCTGTAGATCTGCTGTAGTTTTTCTCTGATCTCAGTGTATTTCTTCCACAGTTCTGTAGATGTAAACTCCATCATCCAGTCCTGTCTGGGAATCAGCTTCTTTATATTACTGTCATTATAATCAATCTGATGATCATCCAGTGTCGTTACAGCAGAAAACTCTGGAGTTCCTGCAGTCTTCTGTCCATTTATTCCAGTGTATGTGGTCATAAACCTGTGTAACTCTGAACAAACATTGAAAACACATTCAACAACACAAAAAAAAAAAAAAAAAACAACAACACAAAGCTCCCAAACTGGTAAATAAATACATATAGATACAGTGTCAAAAAATAAAATTACTATTTGTAACCAAGACTTAAGTGACTATAAAATCAAAATGGATAATTCTTGTTTTTTTTTATGCAATTTTGTATTATTTATTATAAATGATTTATTTATCTGTGCACATTTTTTTTTATTCATGTGCCGTAATCTTTAATCGCCCTACAATTGTTCTTGCTCGAGAAGCCGTTTTACTCGGATATACGACAGTATAGGGAGGAAAAGATGAGCGCAACTTTCATTTCAAATCAATACTTTTGCACATATAACTAGTGCCTCTTTCACAGAAGACCCGCAGAGGAAGCATATTCTTTCATTTAGCTACACTAAAATGTGCATAACTTTAGTTATTCATACAGGACTATAATCAGACTTGTTATAGTTTTGCTGTTTAAATTGACCTGCGTGAGAGAGATCGACGCCATTGGAAAATACTGAAACGATTTCAGTGCAGCTTCAACAAATAAATCCTGCTTTTCAGCCCACGACGGAAACAATAAGAACTAGTTCTATGAGCCTGGATATTATAAAAGATGTTTGAGAAAATTTTACATATCAGATTTAAAACATCTTATTTTCTGTCAGTTCAATACACGGAAGAAGATGAACATCTTGCTGACAGAGAATTCATCGTTTAAATGACTTTACAAAATTAATCTCACCTGAGCAAACCACAGGTAGGCCTACAACGAGGAAGAAAATTATGAACTTCTTCATTATGGATGAAAATCATTCATTCTGATCCAGAAATCTTTGTGTAGTTACAGAAGAGCGCTGTAAAAACTCTTTAGCCTTTGCTACATCTGAATCAACAGGTAAAACTGGTTACTGAACTGAAATCACTGCAGCTCGAGAGAAACAGCCTCAATGCGGAAGTTAATGGAGGAATCTTTTACTCACAGGTTGTCGTAACTCGCTCAATAACCAGTTTTTCCTGTTGATTCTGATGTAGCAAAGGCTAAAGAGTTTTTACAACGCTTTTCGACGACTACACAAAGAATTGTCGGTCAAATACATGGATTTTCATCTGCAATGAAGTTCATCGTTTTATTAATCTATGTTCCTTTTGTTTACTAAAGTGAGATTCATTTCGCAATTTAAATTGAACAATGTATTCTCTGTCAGCTTGGCCTTCTGCTACTATCATGTGTTGAAGAGACGTAAAATCATAAGACATTTTTAATAGAACAGATTTAATTATATAAAAGTATAAGTAAGCTAAGAATTTCAGTTGGGATTAATCTCAAATTCAAGTAATATTCATTTGGATGATGAAACTGTATGTGGTGTTTAATCATGTTTGATATCTTTATGACTTTGTTTTGTTTTGTTCAATGTTTGTTCAGAGTTACACAGGTTTATGACCACATACACTGCAATAAATGGACAGACGATTGAAGGAACTCCAGAGTTTTCTGCTGTAACGACACTGGATGATCATCAGATTGATTATTATGACAGTAATATAAAGAAGCTGACATAAAGGAGCACGAGGGAGAAACCATCCAGAAGACTGACGATGAGATCAAGAGTAAATACAGTAAGTTGTTAATAGTGCGGTAGAGTGTTTATGGTACTTGCTATAAAGTTTATCCTATCCTTATCACATCTGGCTAATTGGTCATTTGATCTGAATGGAGGGACAGAAAGCTCTCAGATTTTATTAAAAAATATCTTAATTTGTGTTTCAAAGATGAACGAAAGTCTTATGGGTTTGGAACGACATGAGGGCGAGTAAATGATGACAGAAATGTCCATTTCGGTTGAACTAACTCTTTAAGATCACAGTGGGCAAATCTATCTTTTTAAAATCACACATTAAAGTTGAAAGGGCTATTTGACCTGAAAATGATCATTCTGTCATTTACTTGCCCTGATGTCATTCAAACCTGTGCGACTCTCATAAACACGACATACAGCAATATGTCTGATAATCAATATAATGAATGTGACTGGGAAAAGAGTTTGTCAAGACAAGAACACAAGTTAAGTATTATGAAATGAGTCTATGTGACTTGTGGGCTGTATAGCTATATAAAGTCTTCCGAAGTCATATGATAGCTTTGTTTGTTTGTTTGTTCATTTAAAAGTAACTTGATATTCATCTCAGTGCTCTATGCAAACAGGTTTATTCTCGTGTATGTAAAACCCCTTTCACACAGAGATTCCGGAAAATACGCGGATAAAGTGACCCGGCATTTGACCCGGGTTCGTTTGATTTTGGTTCATTCACACTGCCAGTGATTTTCCGGAATCAGAGAGTGCGTTCACACAACCCGTAAAAATCCCGTAAAGACACGTGACATCGATGTGACATGTAATGTCTCAGCAGCGTCTATAGTTTGCTTATGAGCTGAGATTTCTCTCGAGAGAAACCACGCTTGTGCATTTTCTCTGATTCGATCATAAACTAGCGCATTACGTACCATTTCACTCCTGCTTTCACTTCACTTCATCGTCATCATTACGACACGGCATTGATTATGGCTTTTGTTCACACAGCGCGCTTTCCGGGACTGATCCCAGCAATGTTACTAGGTCCCCAATCCGGCATCGATCCTGGGTCGTGTTTGCGTTCACACAGAAGGTGTTCTGGCAATTTTCCGGCAATTTCCCGGGATCAACGCGATGTGTGAAAGGAAAGGAAAGTAAGGCACCAGATTCGAATGAGTTTTGGACTGTGTCTCAAAAACATTTACATGATTTCAGAAGATTCTTGCAAGTTTAATTCATTTCAGTTTTAAATGTATTTTACCAGTTAATAATTGCAGTGCTTTAACTTGCCAAGGCAACATTTGTAATTTACGTTTAGTTTGTTTTTCATTAAATATTTTTATTTGATTTGATTTCATATTTTATTTCAATTAACAATTAGATAAATTGATTCATCAATTTTCTTAGTGATATTAATCCTGGACATAACTAATTTGTTACGAAGCATCAGCCTCAAGGGGATCCATTTGCAGCTTTTATTAGAGTTGTCAAACAGGCAGGGATCAACACCAGCAAACAGGGCAATGGAGACAAGGCAGAGACACACCAGATAACAAGCAAAGGGTCGAGGCAGGCGGCGAGAAGCAAGATCCAGTAAGCAATCCAAGTCGGGGCAGGCAGAGAACGATCGGAAATGGGGATACACAGTCCAAGGTACCAATCAATCCACGGGAAACAAACGCTCAGAAATGAAAGCCAGGCAAATCAAGACTTCACACTGGTGTGGTGTGTGGAAGTGGTTTGTGTGTGTGTGTGTGTGTGTGTGTGTGCATGAGATGCAGGTGTGTGTAATCAGTCCAGGGAAGTGCATAATGGGAAATGTAGTTCGTGATAACCCAGGGAGTGCGTCACTAATCTTTTTTTAATCGTCACAAATTTTTTTGAAGGACCTACAAATGCAAACTTGTTTATTGCTATGCTGTGTGTGATAGGAGGAGTCATAGTCCTGGTTATTGGTGGTACATTGGTATTCTGTATAAGTACAAAGTAAGTATATGTTTACATGTCTTTTTTCTGCTCTTGAATTTCTCATTCTGGTTTCATCAGCTGTAGGATGATGGGAATGTCCTCAGCAATGACACAAGCATTCAAAAGTTTGGATTTACAGACATTTTAATGTGTTTGATAGAAACCCCAGTAAGATGGAATTAAACAGAGCTAAAGATTCACTAATGTTGAAAATCACTATTACTTATTATAATGTTATTAAACTGCACACCCTCATCATCAATAGCATCACTATCAAATATACATGTGATAAACCTTTGAATGCTAGTGTAATCTGACTCCAAGACATCTTCAAATGTCAAGAAATTAGACTTATTGTTAATTTGGCCAAGCACTAGATGCACAATCCTCAACATGGACCTCAGTTGTCCAGTCTTATTCACACTAGTCTAAATAAAAAGAGTCTCATCTAACCATGTCAATTGGGCATTTGATGCAACTGACAACAATTATGAAAGCTGCATTTAAGTTTTAAAAGCTATATTTACAACTGTTTAATTCCAGTGTGTAATTGCAAAAACAATAAAAGGCCTTTGGAACTGGAAACATGCTGTTTTATTGGTCATACAAATCGTGTAATTAAAAATATCCTAATTGAATCAATCTTTATGTCATTACTTTGCAGAAAACAGAGCATGAGCCGTCACTCAATGAAAGCAAAGGGAAGATGATCATTGACAAATGTCTTTGAAGAGTTTCCAACAATCATCTCCGGTTGGGAATCTTCAGGTCATTTCCAGCATGCTTGTGTGACCAAAACATGTTTCAGTGTTGAATAATATATTCATGAGTATAGATGCTTAGGAAAAGTTTTCCCAAACAAGACATGACCAATCAAACAAAAAAAAAAAAGAACATATTTGTGGCGCTGAGTCTATAAAAATACACTGGAGACACATCGATGTATAAGTGGGATATGAAACTTATGTTAATATCATGTGTAATTGGTGCCTTAGATGTTGTTGCTTTGTGTGATTTTGTCTTTAACCACTCGCATTTGTATATATTTTAAATGAAAATGTCACTTTTTTTTGTAAATATACTATTTATTTTCAAGTTGTAAGTTCACTGATTAATAGTTTTACAGCTATAGCTTTTGAATTTCAAATGGTAAAAAATAAACAATTAAACATTTAAGAACATGTTCTGTTCTCCTTTTTTTCAACAAAGTTGGTGTGCGTTTATAGAAGTAGGCTTATGTGTTCAGTATGTGAGTTCTTTGTTTTTAAAGGATAAGTCGAATCACCCTGGTCGATAGTCACAGTTCAGCTCACGTAGCACAGCGTTCGTGGTTCGACTGGTCGAGACTGTTTTCCAAAGATGGCTCCTGCTTGTATACGCGAAGTGAACTGTCTTTATAAAGTATCTTCTTATTAAACTGTCTGTACACTTACACAGTTCTCAATGCTTCAGGTTTGCAGGTAGAGACCCTCATTATGCTAGCGTGTTAGTGTGGGGCTATTTTGAGCCTTGTTAGTGGTATTAACTAGCGGTTTTTATTTGTACTTATTCGATGCCCCATACACTAGCGTTATCAGCTAATCTGTGGTTAAACTAAAAATAACGTTAAAGCTGGGTACATTCGATTATCATGAACACGCATCCCAGAGAACGGTCGACTCGGTACCCATGTGTTATTAAGCCCTAGGTTCATTTTTGGCCTGAATTGTCCTTTAAGTTCTCTTTTGACAGGAGCTGTTGTCCACACCAATAAATATGGTTTGTCTTCAGTTCCCAAAATGCAACATAGCATAAATGTATTATGCAGATTACTGTTTATGTGTTTATACAGTCATTTATACTTGGTTTATACTTATTAATACCAGTCCTGAGTCTTTCCCATGCACTTAAAGTTGCATTAATTAAAAATACGGTGTTGTAGTTTTTTTGTTGATAATGTCAGATAAATTGCAGATAAGGTGCATTTGCCTTTTATCTTGAAAACTTTTAAACATCAAACTGGGACTGACAAGAGGGTAAGTATGATGATAGTTTTCATTTCTGGGTGCACTATACCTATGTGATTTGAAGCCCGAGTCTGAGCATTAGTGATCATGAAGTATCAAGGTCCGTCCATAGACTCAATCACCAGCAGAGCTGTCAATCATGATGCCACACCCTGTTTTATAGCATCAAATAATTTACTTAAAACGAACTTAATTGAAAAACACTTGAACACAAGACACAAGACAGACGTGATAAGAGCTCCCTACAATGAAAGAAACCATCTTTGCAAAAAGTTTGAAGTGTAAATGGATTTTTTTAGTTCGGCTCATGTCCCATTGGATTACATGAAGAGGGCGGGGCTTATGACCTATACTGCAGCCAGCCACCAGGGGCGATCAAAATGCTTTGGCTTCAGGACGTGTTGGTTTTAATGCTATAAAAGTTTTTTTTGTTTTAAAATTTCTCTCAAATTGATTAATGTTGATTAATCAACATAACATTATTTGTGTGGGCCGAATGTGTGTGTGTGTGTGTGTGTGATTGTCCTGAGGCTGACTGATGAGTGTGAGGTCACAGGGACTCCTTGATACACTCAGCTCTTGGTGTTTTAGGACTTTGTAATGGTATGTGTTTGGGTCGCTTGTTTTTAGGTGTTTCCGGAATTTGATGTCTCTTTTTGGGATGTTTAGAAGGAGAGGGTATTAGGCCTAATTCTGACTGACATCCGTCGTTTGCTATTTTTCTTTTGACGTTTAGTATTCTTTTACAGAAATCTGTAAATGGAGTTTCAGTCGGATATTTTTCACAATTTAAGAAATCCAATTTTATTGGAGGACCCCACATTTCACTGCCATATAATGCAATTATTGATTTGAAAAGTTTGAGCCAAATTTGGATTGGGATTTCAATTTTAATCAAACTTGTTATGGCATTTAAAGCCCTTTGAGCTTTCTCTTTGAGTTCATTCACGGCCAAAGTAAAGTTACCAGTTGAAGATATTTTCATGCCGAGGTAAGTGTATGTTTGTGCTCTCGATGGTTCTGTGTGATAGTGTGAATGTGTGTGTTGGTCCCTGAGATCTGGAGTGTTTCTGGAACATCATTACTGTAGTTTTCTGAAGGTTGACGGTCAGGGCTCAGGACTCACAGTAATCCTCCAGCAGATTCAGGCTGTCCTGAAGACCCTCTTTAGTGGGTGACAGGAGAACCAGGTCATCGGTGTAGAGAAGACACTTTCTCACAAGGGACATTCGCACCGGATAGTTCTAGGAACTAGTCACCAGGATGGTTCCCCGAGAACTAATGGTTCCCTTAAGGCGGACGTACACGGTGCGAGTTCGGACATTCGGGAGGTCGTGAGATATTGCACACTTTACGAGTCAGTTAACTTGATAATCGCATCAAAGCAGCTGGTACACGGCACGACTGTCCTGCATGAGTTTTATCCCGAGCCGGTGGCAATCATGTGAGCTTTCGTGCTAAACACAGAGACTGGAGCTTCAATGGTGCAAGCAACTATAGCTTCAGATAGAAAAATTACAGAAAGGCATGTGCAAATGATTTGTTGAAAGGCAGAGAACAGTTGCCATTCCTTTCAACATGAGAGAGAGGTAGGTGTGTGTGTGTGTGTGTGTGTGTTTGTCTGTGTGACAGTGTATGCACACGCTGTATGGTTGCTACCACTGAGCTGTAGCCCCATTGATCTAGCCTGTGACGTGGTTGTGTATGATCTGGCAATAGGGGACAGTCTACGCTGGTGAAAATCGGGCCAACTCCCCGAATTTTTTAAGCATGTTTAAAAATTATCAGGAGGTCGGGAGGTGCTCGTAACGTGCTCTGCTCCTTTCACACGCTGCGAGCCGCGACCATGCGAGCATCACCGATTTCCACGCGATCATCTGTGAGCTCGTAAAACAGCAAAAATCGCACCGTGTACGTCCACATTTAGGAACGTGTTCCTGGTTGTATTCACACCACCAGTAGGAGCTGTGAAGTGACGTAAGACATGCTTGTGGTTGTGACTTTTATTTTGACGGCGCTGAGAATGACTGAACACACAGTGCTCACATTCTCCGTGATCATTAGTTTACGATCTGTCTAACAGTCCTGTCTAATACGATATTAGACAGAACTGTTATACATAGAAAGCAGTGTTTGGAATAACGCCGTTTAAAAGAACGTTATTTTTTCAGTAACGGGGTAATCTAACTAATTACTTTTCCCGTCGTTACAACGGTGTTAACGTTACTGGACGTTAAATGCGGTGCGTTACCACGGGCGTCAGTTTGGTTTGAAATGTGCTGGGGACAGAGACGCATTCGGAAGTGCATCTTCAGAAGTGCTGGGTACAAACTTGTCAGACTCTGCAGCCTCTCTGTTCAACCTGTAAATAAATCCATCGATCCGCAAAATTTGTTTGCGTTCTTAAATGGTCTAGTGGTCGATCTTTTGCCAAGCGTGTCAGAGGTTACGGGTTCTAATCCACACTCGTATAGTTTTTTTTTTTTCTCTCATCAAAACTGAATATGTTCATCAGTGGTTGCAGTCTATATCAAGCAGGGACACGTTTGTGTGCATTTTATTTTGTGATTTCACCAGAATGAAGAGACAGTCTCCACAACGGTGATAGATTGAAGCGCGCGTCCGAGTGAAGACTGCGAGCCGCAAGAGAACACTGTATCCATGACACCGATCATGCCGTATTCATGAGTATTCTCGTCGCTTGATAAATTTAAGATTGAGCCACTGTAGTCACTTGGATTATTTAAACGATGTCTTTTATAACTTTTCGGGGAACAAGTTTCAGTCCCTTAGAAGCCTATGGAGGAGTGATCCAGCTCTCAGATTTCATTAAAAATATCTTAATTCGTGTTCCGAAGATGAACGAAGGTCTTACGGGGTTGAACAACATGAGAACGCAACTAGTGAGTAAAAGCTAAACTTCCGTATAGAGACTGTTTATCTAAGGCATCAGAGACGTCTGTTCTCCACAATCTCACCACTTTTTCATGTTGATTCACACGTAGTGACGACAAGAGTTTTTACAGCGCTCTTCAACAACTGCACATAAAGTACGGATCAAATACAAGGATTTTCATCCATAATGAAGAAGTTCATCATTTTCTTCATCTGCATACCTTTGGTTTACTCAGGTGAGAATCATTTAATAAAGTCATTTGAGTTATGAATTCTCTGTCATGCAAGGCCTTCAGCTGCCTCCGTGTGTTAAACTCAGTGTTACTTTAGTTTTATTATAGTTTTATGATTATTTTGAATTGGCTTTTATTTTTATTAGCTTTTTTTTTTGGTCCCGAGACTTCCACAAAAGATATATGTAAATGTTATAATATTTAGACCATATTATTAGTTTCAACCAGAATAACAAAAAAGTGTCAATGAAAAGCCAATTAATAATTTTAATCCTTCAACTTCAACTTATTTCAGTTTATTGCCAAGGCAACATTTCTCATTTTTCTACTAAAATTTTAATTTGATTTATTACTTATTTTATTTTATTTCAGCTTCATTTCAGTCAACAGAAATTGTTTTAATAGTAGTTGTTGAACTGACAGAAAATCATGAGTTGTTTAAGCTAATAGAAGTAGTTAACAGATTTAGGGATCATACATGCGGTGCATTGCAGCGCCTAACACGTGTTTTTTGCTAGTTTCAGCCCGACGCTTTCATTTTCACGTCCTGCACCACGTTGTTTAAAGGTCCCGTTCTTCATGTTTTTTTTTAAGCTTTGATTGCGTTTACAGTGTGCAATATAACATGTGTTCATGTTTCGCGTGTAAAAAAACACAGTATTTTTCACACAATTTATTTATCTGTATACCGCTGTTTTCACTGTCCAAAAAACGGGCCGATGACTTCCTTGTTCTATGAAGTCCCTCCTTCAGAAATACGTAACGAGTTCTGATTGTGCCAGCGGTTCCTGTGTTGTGATTGGACAGCAGCTTATCGCACGTTGTCCGGAAAGGTCACGCCTCTTACAGTTACAGTTTCGTACATATGACTAGTGTAGCATAATAGCTTGGCAATGAATAGTAAACAAACATGGCTTTACTACAGTAAGTAACGTTACATAAACATAGAACAATGATTTGCGTTGCTGCAGCTAAACGACAATGTGGTTAAACAGTAAACATTAGATATAATCAACAAATAATTTAAACTGATCATTACAAACACCAACAATCGATGGTGTCTGATTGAAATACTACACTTATTTAAAAGGTTTGTTGGATTAGTTTCAATTCCCATCTAGTTAACAAAGATAAACAGCGTTGCACTTTGTGTAATGAGTTACAGAAACGGTTAAACGCACAAACTTAAATAATAAAATACACTTACTGGTTGTGGTCCATAAACAACGCCTTCTCCAGACAAAGAGGGAACTGCTCCATCTTTCAAGAACAATCTTTGTGCGAATCCGGCATTAAACTGATTGAGATTGAGATTGAGGAAGCTGTCCTCGGCAAAATGTGCTGCACATAGTTTTAAATGAGGATTATATTTTTCGGGAACCGAGTTAAACATAAAATGTAAGCATTGATCTCTAAGCACAGCGTCCCTGGGAAGGCCAAACAAATGTGAATTGACTCCGGCATGAAAATAACAGCGTCTCGACGACATGATGACAAACACACTCGATACTCTTCCTCTTCTCCGTGGGAGCTCAACAAAACCACGCCCCCTTTTTTGTGTATTCCTGTGGGCGGAGATTAGTCAGAAACTGTTCTAATTACTTCATTAAAAACGGAAGTAGAGGGATGTAGTCCAAACCGAACGTTCGCTGTAGGCTTTGAAAGGGGACTTCTGTTAAATAAAATATCTCGCTAGGCATTGAACTTTGAGCTTTATAATTTTACAGGTATTATTTATGCTCTAACAGCAACATTACACACTAACTAAAGTTTGAAAAATGGAATCGTGAAGAACGGGACCTTTAAATAGCAAATGCATTTGCGCTCATCTGTGCGCTCATGGGCGGCTGGTCTGAGTACGAGGTGTGTTCAGGCGTGTTGCTATTCTGAGGAACCAAAATAAACTGAACATTGACCAACTGCAACCTGGTCTAAAGGCAACGCTGCAGTATTTATTTATTTATTGTTATTTAAAAAGCGCGTTAGTAATATACGCCTATAGGTGGGTCCAACACGCACGTACACTGCTTATTACACACACACACTCTGCTTCTTACACACACACACTCTGCTTATTACACACACAGGGATGCGCAGCAGCACACAAACATGCCAAATATTAATAATAAAAGGATTACAATGTTAAAGATATGGTGAATCCGGCTTGTCCCGTTGATGGTCTCGCTTTAACCTTGCGCACGAGCAGATCTGTTTCCTTGCTAGAGAATCCGTCATGGCGCGGGTGCAACTGGCTTTTAAAGGGAATGGGAGATGAGACTCTGTTTTTTAGCACGTTATGCTTAAAACACACCCATTACTCATTAAGAAAATAGAGACGACCCTTTTAGACCATGCGCCGGGAGCACCGACCATTTTTTCCGTCTTAAACTAGTAAAAGTAGATTCAGACACATCCTAACCTCTTTAGACCATGCGCTTTTTGTTAAAATATGGCCCAGGTCTGGATGGTGTGGAGAGTGGAGCTGCAACAATGTCAAATATGGGGAAAATCATGTGTTTTGAACATTCAAGCATGGAAACCTTTTCTAGTAGAGCCCCAAAACAAAATCAAGACTTAGTAAAATGTTATAATATGGCCTCTTTGTTATTCTTCTCAATATTTCCCTTTAGCGGCTAATGAATCGAAATGTGAAATAGCTAATTTCCGCATTGCAAAATATGGTGGATAAAGTGATCATGTTGATCATGTCGAGATTAATTTCATGCCACCTTTATGGGTTTGTTGGAGCATTAACATTTTGTATATATGTACAGAAAAGCGTCCTCTAAACGTCTGTATTGAGAGTTTATCTAGAGTATTAGTGGCGTATGTTCGGCACTATCTTGCATCTTCCTGTGGCAAGAGCTTCTTCCTGTTGATTCACATGTGGTGAGGACTAAAGTGTGTTTACAGCACTCTTCGATGACTACACTTAAAGTAGTGTGTCAAATAAGGATTTTCATCCATAATGAAGTTCATCATTTTCTTCATCTATGTTCCTTTATTTTACTCAAGTGAATTTCATTTCATAAAGTCGTTTAAACGCTGAATTGAATTGAACTCTGTGCTGCTCTAGTTTTCTTATTATTTTCAAATGGCTTTTATTTTTATATTTTTAGTGTATATATTCATGTTCATTTAAGTGTATTTTTTTTTTTTGTAATTTCATTTATGTGCTCTTTCTTTTTTTAAATATTGCTATTTAGGTTTAATTTATTTTTATTTCAGTTTTAGTTGTAGTTAGTTTTATTCATATTTTGAAATAGCTTTTATTTTTATAATCATAGTTTATATTTAAATGTGAATTTTAGTTTAATTTTTTAGGAATTTTGTTATGTGCTTTTGTTATTTTATTAGTTTTTTATATATATATTGCTATTTTGTTTGAATTCATTTTTATTTCAGTATTTTTTTTTTATTTTCAGTTAATAATTTTAGTGCTTCAATTTGAACTTATTTCCGTTTATTGCTAAGACAACATTTCTAATTTGAGTTAAAGGGTTAGTTCACCCAAAAATGAAAATGAAGTCATTAATTACTCACCCCCATGCTGTACCAACCCCGTAAGGCCCACAAGGAAGTAATGGTATAGTCAAATAAAGTCTTATTTATGTTTTTCTTCGCACAAAAAGTAGTCTCGTCGCTTGATAAACTTATAGTTGAGCCACTGTAGGCACATGGAATATTTAAACATGTTCTTTAATGACTTTCTGGGCCGTCAAGTTTCATTCCCTTAGGAAGCCTATGTAGCAGTGATCCACCTCTCAGATTTAATCAAAAATATCTTCATTTGTGTTCCGAAGATGAACGAAGGTCTTACGGGGTTGGTACAGCATGGGGGTGAGTAATTAATGACTTCATTTTCATTTTTGGGTGAACTAACCAGTTTTTCAACTAATATTTACACTATTTATTACGGTGGCCCAGTAGTGCACAACACAACGACATTTAAAAAGCAAACATAAGTTCACAACACAACGAAATGAATCCACAACACAACGGAAAATCCACAACACAACGGAAAATCCACAAAACAACGAAAAATCTACAACACAACGGAATAAAGCCGCAACACAACGGAAATGCTCCCGAGTCCACTAGAGGGCTCTCGGGCGCGATAAAGTTAGTTCTCTTACGAGAGGTTCTCTCGTATTGCGTAAGCTAGCTTACGCTACGGGAAAGATTCATCTTTGCTGAGAGTTTGAAGCCAAAAATTATTTCATAATTTGTATCCATTGACAACGCAGTTCCTCTGCGGCAGACCTAGAGCGGGCTAGCTAGCAGCTCATTGGTTCGCTCAGAGAGAACTGCTTAAGCCTATGGGAGAGCGGGGCTGAACCCGCTACCAATGGGAAGCGCCCGCGCACTCACTGCATCATAGCCCGCCAGAGTGGGCGTGGCTATGGTGTATAAAACAGTCTCTCCCAGGCTTATATGTTGATTCATTTCATCTTCAGCAAGCTACACGCTTCTGCTGTTTTCTGAGAAGAGGAAAGCCGTCGCCGTCGAGAAGGCATCACTCTAGCGAGCTCACGGACCCTGAAGAAGCCGGCCGTCTTCGCCACCTTCAGCCGCCCTGCAAGCTAGTGCCATCCGACGACTGTATCCTTCTCTGTTTTAAAAGAGCTGAGCGTCTTTTTAAAGATGTCTCGAATTTCCTGCGGCTCTTGCCGCGCTCCTCTCGAGGACGGAGACCGCCATATTGTCTGCGCTCTCTGCCTGGGACTCGAGCACGCAGAACTCGCCCTCGCGGATGGAGGTTGCGACTTCTGTGAAAGCCTGCCATTGTCGTCCCTGCGGGCACGACTCCTAGCGGCTCAATCCGCTCCCGCGCCGCCTCTCTCTTCGCCGCGTAAGAAGAAACGCCGCGCCCAGAGGCCGCCGGAGCCCCCTGCGGAAACATGCGGACCGCCGCCGCTTCCCGCTCTCCCTCCCCGCCCCAGCCGGACTTACAGCTGCCGCCGAGTGGCCGCTCTGTCGCTTCCGAGGACGCCGCGGAGGAGAAGGACTCATGTTCACTGCTCGCTTCAGACAGTGAAGACTGGTCATCTCTCGGTTCCACGAGAGAGTCAGCGGGGACTCGCGCTGGCATAGAGGAAGAACTAATGCGCCTCCTCTCACAGGCCGTTGAAAGCCTCGGTCTCGAGTGGGCTCCTCCACCCGAGCAGCCCCCGAACCGGATGGACGGCAGCTTCTTTCACCGGTGCTCGACTCCCGCATGCAACCGGGCCGCCCCATTTCTGCCTGAACTTCACGCAGAACTGACGAAGTCCTGGAATGCTCCACTTTCGGCTAGAAACCGCTCCGACATTTCCGCCTCGCTGCGCTCAGTGGACGGAGCCGCTGAAAAGGGCTACTCTTCCATGCCACCTGTCGAGGACTTGGTCGCCGCACACCTCTGCCCGCCCTCTGCTAGATGGCGTTCTTCTCTCACGCTTCCTTCGAAAGCTTGCAGAGCGACCTCGAGTTTTCACGCTCGCGCTTATGCCGCCGCTGGTCAAGCCGCCGCAGCGCTTCACTCTATGTCTGTCCTCCAAGTACTACAGAGCGATATTCTCCGTGAATGGGCTGAGAGCGGTAGGAACCCCTCCCCCGCTGTCACGGATCTAAGAAGTGCTACGGACCTCGCCCTTCGCGCCACTAAAGCCGCCGCACAAGCTCTGGGGAGATGCATGGCTAGTCTGTGTGTAGCTGAAAGACATCTATGGCTAACACTCGCGGACATGGGAGATTCCGAGCGCGCCGCGTTTCTTAACGCGCCTCTCTCCCCGATGGGTCTTTTTGGATCTGCTGTCACGGGAATTGTTGATCGCTTTTCCGAAGTCCAGAAAGCTACCCAGGCCATGAACTTGTTTCTGCCCCGCCGCGCTAGCTCTTCCGCAGGCCGCTCTCGTGAGCCTCCTGTCAGAGCCCCACCGCAGCGCCCTTCTCAGCAGACTCAAACAGCCCAGCGCAGACAGGGTGGCCGCCCTCGCTCTCGCTCTGACAGCCGCCGCAGACCGCCGCCCCCAAGGGGTCCGCGACCCAAAATCACGCTGAAGCCTGATCATCAGAAGTCTGCCTAGCAAAGTTAAGAAAACGACGGCGTTCTCCCGCTGCGGCCGGACCGCCGTCAAAGCTTCGCCCTCTGCCAGTCCCCGTTGTTTCGCCGACTGCTGTAGTGTTTACCGCCATAAACAAGCCGGAGTCCCTACCCGCTTGCGAGCGACAAAAAGCCGTTTTTACGGCTACCCAGAAATATCTCAAAAAGAGAAAATTTGCCGGTTGTGTAGAAAATGTGCCCACAAACATGTGTTCACCCATACACACAAGCATAACATATCCCGTGTCTCTCTCAGAGCCCCTTCACATGAGACGGTCACAGCCCGCTCTAACATCAGAGAAAATAAACACGCCCATGAATTCATGCACGTGTCCCCTCTCTGCTCGCTCTGCTTCACGGCCCATAGACTCCTCTCTGAGTGCAAGTCCCGTTGCAACACACATTCAAAGCGCGCCCACACTCTGTGTTCAGCCCGCTATGTACAGCAATCAGGGCGTGATAACCACTCGGCCACTAGCCGCATGCTCCAAAGCGTGGGAAGCCATTCCAGGCATTTCCCCGTGGGTGCTAAGCATTATAAAGAACGGCTATCTGTTACAGTTTCGCCGCCGCCCGCCTCGTGCACGCGCTCGGCTCGAATCCACTGTCAGCCCGCTGGCCGCCGGCACGCTTCTCTCAGAAATAGCGACGTTGCTACAAAAAGGCGCTATAGAGAGAGTCCCGCCATCTATGACCGAGTCGGGGTTTTACGGCCGTTATTTTCTGGTTCCCAAGAAAGACGGCGGCCTCAGACCGATTTTAGATCTCAGGTCTTTGAACAAAGCGCTCATGAAGAGACCATTCAAGATGCTCACTACCAGGAAACTCCTCGCGCAAGTGCGCCAGGGGGACTGGTTCATCTCTCTAGACCTGAAAGACGCCTATTTTCAGATCCAGATAAATCCCCGTCACAGGCCATTCTTACGTTTCGCCTTCGAGGGTCATGTATATCAATATGCCGTTCTCCCGTTCGGCTTATCCCTGGCGCCCCGTACATTCACGAAGTGCATGGATACGGCGCTCGCCCCCC
Organism: Gila orcuttii; assembly: GCA_026230005.1. Classification (NCBI taxonomy): domain Eukaryota; kingdom Metazoa; phylum Chordata; class Actinopteri; order Cypriniformes; family Leuciscidae; genus Gila; species Gila orcuttii. The sequence continues at coordinate 3,631,573 of JAPDVR010000020.1, read as the reverse complement.
TGCGGAGTCAGGGGCTGCGTATACTGAATTATCTGGACGACTGGCTGATTTTGGCTCAATCACAGACGGAGCTTCTGTCGCACCGCGCAGTTCTCCTCGACCATCTGAAAACACTGGGCCTCTCTGTCAACTGGACAAAGAGCTCCCTTCAACCCAGTCAATCGATTTCCTTCCTAGGAATAGATTTGAACTCGGTTTCAATGACGGCTCGCCTGTCCTCACAGCGCGCACGCAGTATTCAGCGTCTAGCCGCTTCATTTCAGATGGGCACCCGCATACCCCTGAAAACTTTTCAGAGGATGCTGGGTTACATGGCCTCAGCCTCCGCTGTGCTTCAGCTGGGCCTTCTGCACATGCGCCCGCTTCAGCTCTGGTTAAACAGCCGTGTACCCCACCACGCGTGGAACACAGGCCGCCAGCTGGTAAGGGTTACGCAGACATGTCTCACGGCACTGCAGCCATGGACAGTAGCAGAATGGTTTCGGCAGGGCGTCACGATGGGGACCTTTTCCCGCCGAAAAGTCATCTCGACAGATGCATCCAACAAGGGTTGGGGTGCAGTCTGCGAGGGCTCACCGGCCTTCGGCCTCTGGTCGACTCAGGAAAGCCCCTTACACATAAACTGTCTGGAAATGCTCGCGGTCGAGAACGTGCTCTCACGCTTCCTCCCGCTCATTCGGGGACACCACGTCCTGATCCGTTCGGACAACATGGCTGTGGTCTCCTATATCAACCGTCAGGGCGGTGTCAGATCCAAGAATCTTTTTCTTCTGACGCACCGCATTTTAGTTTGGTCCCAGAGCCGCCTGCTTTCGCTCAGAGCGACGCATGTGCCGGGCCATCTGAACGACGGTCCAGACATACTATCCAGGAACCTCATCTCCATAGGAGAATGGTCCCTGAACACACAGACGGTCCAAATACTGTGGCGGCTATTCGGCAGAGCAGAAGTAGACCTCTTCGCATCAGAAGAGAACGCTCACTGCCCAATATATTTTACGAGGAGCGAGGACGCGCTAGCCCAGGAATGGCCTCGCCGCCCGCTCTATGCATTCCCTCCGATCGCTCTGTTACATCAGGTAATTCAGAGGATCAGGGACACACGCCATTCGGTGCTCCTCATAGCTCCGCGTTGGGAGAGTCAAAGCTGGGTTCCGGAGCTCACTCAGCTGTCACAGACAGCCCCGTGGCCCATCCCAGTCAGAGCAGATCTCCTCTCTCAGGCTCGCGGCACGATCTGGCACCCCCATCCACAGCGCTGGGCGCTTCATGCATGGGTGATCAACGACTATTCGTCGATTTGCCAGAGGGAGTAAGAAACACTATCATACAGGCTAGAGCACCTTCCACGAGAAGGCTCTATGCGTCTAAATGGTCTGTGTTCTCAAAGTGGTGCACCGAAAAACATCTGGACCCACGGTCATGCGAGGTACCGTCTTTGCTAACTTTCCTTCAAGAGATGCTGGACAAGGGCAGGTCCCCCTCCACTCTCAAGGTTTACGTGGCGGCCGTCGCGGCGTTCTCTGAACCCCGGCGCGCTCAGTCCCTGGGCAAAGACGAGTTAGTCATCCGCTTCCTCAGGGGAGCTAAAAGGATGAATCCTCCGCGGCCCCCGTCGGTTCCTATCTGGGATCTTTCTATAGTCCTCGAAGCTATGAAAGCACCCCCGTTCGAACCGCTCGAGTCTGTGGACCTAAAATACCTCTCGCTCAAAACCGTTTTTCTGACGGCTCTGTCCTCAGTAAAACGCGTGGGGGATCTTCACGCGCTCTCATCCAGCGCCGCGTGTCTCGAGTTTGGACCGAATGATTCAGTCGTCATTCTCAAACCTAGGCATGGCTATGTCCCGAAGGCGATTGGTACCCCTTTCAGGGCCCAGATTATTTCTCTATCGGCTCTGCCTCCATCCGATAGTGAGCGCGACGCTAATCTCCTCTGCCCGGTTCGGGCTCTGAGATTATACACTACGCGCGCTGCCGCGTTCAGACGCGCTGAGCAGCTTTTCGTGTCGTTTGGGGGGCGCACCAAAGGTCTGGCCGCCTCTAAACAGACACTGTCTAGATGGATAGTGGACGCGATCGCCTCTGCTTACGCATCAAAATGCCTGCCCTGCCCTTTGGGCATCAGGGCGCACTCCACCAGAGGCATGGCCTCATCGTGGGCATGGTCCTGTGGAGTTTCCATTCATGACATTTGTGTGGCCGCGGGATGGGCCTCCCCGTCCACTTTTGTCAGATTTTACAATTTGGAAGTTCCCGCCTTGCAGGCAAAACTGCTAGCTGTCTAAAAACCAGCTCCCTAAGAAGCTGCATCACTGGGAATCCCTCACACAACCGGTTCGCCCCTTGTGTTCCCCTAAGATGCTTATGTATACACTATGTGCCCGCTCTGCCGGCTTCATTGTACATTCACTCCACATTTCATTATTCCCCCGGTATCACCCTGGGATTCATGAGTGTTTTTCTTAGCGCGCACGGCGTTGACCAGGTGTTCCCGTAGCGTAAGCTAGCTTACGCAATACGAGAGAACCTCTCGTAAGAGAACGAATCGGTTACCTAACGTAACCTCGGTTCTCTCTAGAAGAGGGAACGAGTATTGCGTTCCCGGCCGTGCTTGCGCTACTAGCGTTTCGCTTCACGCTGAAATAAATCAACATATAAGCCTGGGAGAGACTGTTTTATACACCATAGCCACGCCCACTCTGGCGGGCTATGATGCAGTGAGTGCGCGGGCGCTTCCCATTGGTAGCGGGTTCAGCCCCGCTCTCCCATAGGCTTAAGCAGTTCTCTCTGAGCGAACCAATGAGCTGCTAGCTAGCCCGCTCTAGGTCTGCCGCAGAGGAACTGCGTTGTCAATGGATACAAATTATGAAATAATTTTTGGCTTCAAACTCTCAGCAAAGATGAATCTTTCCCGTAGCGTAAGCTAGCTTACGCAATACTCGTTCCCTCTTCTAGAGAGAACCGAGGTTACGTTAGGTAACCGATTCGTTTTCCTTGCCATTGTTCAATAGAGTCAGCAGTCTATAAATATATATCAACACCACGATTAGTTTTAACAGTATGTATAACTAACCATTGCATATCGACATTTATTCATTCAAAATCACCTACTTGCATTATAGCTGCATATTTATATTTGTTATATTTATAGAACGCTTTGACGGGCTACCACAGCGCATGATCCCTAAGGGAACGTCTGTCAATTCCTCCAAGTTGTTAAAACACATCATTTGTATTAATTAAAATTACTTTTAACAACAGACATGTTCAAAATCCAAAGCTTGATTGTATTTGATAGACTGACTTAATACAGGTGGCTTTTTTCCAATACCCTTCATGTATTTACAGTAAACAATTCTTTTTTAGGAGATTTCTGTAAAAGTTTTTTTTTCTTTTATCAATTTTCAACGGTTGTAGTTCCTATTAACCAGACTGACTTACAACAGGTGAAATTGTGCCAATAGCTCCCTGTATGCACAGTACAATATATTTTATATATATAAACATTAGGCCTACTGTAAATAATAATAAAAAAAAATTAAATGTCACAAAGTGTGTGGTTCCTATAGTGACCAGACTGACTTATTACAGGTGGAATTGTCCCATTACTGTCCTGTAATTCTGCAATTCGCCAAATGGTTTTTATTTTTATTTATCAAATTATATTATAATAAATTATACGTTTTAACCACTTGGTGGAATTGGCAGACGTTCCCTTAGGGATCATGCGCTGTGGTAGTGCGTCCAAGCATTCTCGTGTATAAATACGCAGATATAATTCATGTAGGTTATTTTGAAGTAATATTTTATATCGATATACAATGGTTACACTTCAAACTAATTGTGGTATTGATATATTTAGACTGCTGACTGACTCTATTGAACAATGGTAAGGAAAACTAACTTTACAGCGCTCCGAGTGCCCTCTAGTGGTCGGGAGCATTTCCGTTGTGTTGCGGCTTTATTTCGTTGTGTTGTAGATTTTCCGTTGTGTTGTGGCTCATTTTCCGTTGTGTTGTGGATTCATTTTGTTGTGTTGTGGTTTAATTCCGTTGTGTTGTGTGTCGTTGTGTTGTGCACTACTGGTCCACCGTAATTTATTATCAATTTTATTTGATTTCATCTTTATTTCAGTTAAAATAAATGTTTATAATAGTTTCAATTGTTGAACTGACAAAACCTCATGATATGTTTTTAATCTGATTCAGTGCTTGCCGTTTCTGTTGTGGGTTGAAAAGCAGTTTTTTTGTTTTTTTTCTCAAACGTTATACGTTAAAACAAAAAAAATTCTCGCTGAATTGTGCTAATACGTTTCCATATTTTCCAATTACGTAAATTTGTCTCATGCAGGCAGGTCAATTTAAAAGGCAAAATTGTGAGAATAGTCCTATAAGAATTAATAAAGTTATGCATATTTTAATTAACCTGTTAACTGTTACTCCTAATCATGAATGTTTTGGAATAAAGACCTTTTTTAAAGAGACACTCAGCGAATTATTGCAGAAATTAAAGCACTTTGAAACATGTAAGTGTAAAAAAGTTATAGAAGTTCAGGTTTACTGTAAAGCAAATGAACTTTTATAGAATTCCAAATTTGAAGTTGATGTGTCAAAAAGGCTTACCGATAAAAGGTTTTAAAGTAGCATTACCATAGTAAAACAATGTCCGATTTCAAAACAGTTTCACGGGATTAATTTTGAGTGTTTTTCTAATGATACCTAAAATACTAAAATATTTGTGCAAAAGTATTGATTTGAAATTAAAAGAAAAAGTGAATGACTCAAACTCAGTAATTTGATTTATGAGATTGTATGTTGCGTTTGAGAGCTTTATGTCTTTATGTTGTTTGTTCAGAGTTTCACACTTTTATGACCACTCACACTGAAATAAGAGGCCAGACGATTGCAGGAATCCCAGAGTTTTCTGCTGTAACGACACTGGATGATCATCAGATTGATTATTATGACAGTATCATAAAGAAGCTGATTCCCAGACAGGACTGGATGGAGGAGTTTACATCTACAGAACTGTGGAAGAAATACACTGAGATCAGAGAAAAACTACAGCAGATCTACAAAAACAACATTCATGTTATAATGAAGACATTCAATCATTCACATGGTGTGAGAAAAAAAAAAACTTTCTACTACATTTTTAAATGTGAAAGATTATCTTGTACATTAAAAAAGAGCAGATCTTATGGAATCCCTTTTTTCAGGTGTTCATACGTATCAGAGGATGTATGGCTGTGATTATGATGATGAGACTGGAGACTCACATGGGTTTGATGAGTACGGTTATGATGGAGAGAATTTCATCTCACTGGACCTGAAGGAGAACAGATACATCACATCTGTACTACAGGCAAACACCACAGTGATGAAGTGGAATAATGAAACAGAACAGCTTGAATTTCTGAAACAATACTATGATAATGAGTGTGTTGAGTGGCTGAAGGAGCTCTTGAAGTTAACGAAAGATGCTAACAGGACAACAGGTATCTTGTCACCAAGTAGATCATTTATATATATATATATATATATATATATATATATATATATATATATATATATATATATATATATATATATATATATATACAGTACATATAGGGTAGGGATGCACCAATACGATTTATCTGCATCATCAAATTATTTTCATTGAACATGGATAGGATCCATTTTTTACGGAGAAACATGAGATGGGAGGAAACAAATATATGTCACAAAACTTTTGCATCTATATATATCAGCCTTTTTTATGCTATAGCTGATTAGCTGATATTCTGATGGTTTTATATCACTCAATATCAGCGGCTGATACATCGGCGCATCTCTAATAATGAGTCATAAGCTACGTGTACATGGACACCTTTTGGATCATTTGGAATGAAATCAATCCGATTGATGAATCCGAACACGGTGTTTATATGAACGATAAATAAAAGTAATCGGGTTGATGAGTGCGTTTATATTTCACAAGTTTCAAATCGGAATTGTTTTTTGACATGCGCACACTGCACGAATATACCGCCGATATTTGCGCATAACTATTCTCCTCTATTGGTTCTTTATTTGTTTTAAACAGCAGACTTAATATTTATCTGTCTCTGGTCATGATTTGGAGACAAATGAGCATATGAACCATTGTGCCGATTTATCACACAGTAAAACCCCGCGCCCAAAACCAATCGTCTGTGGATGAGAGTGAAATGAGAATTTTAGAATAACAGGACATCTATACGACACTTTATTCAATAGGAAGAACAGCTCGTTTCATGCGTCATACGTCATTACGCTATTTCTACATCATTGCACATGCGCAGTCTTTTCAGTTTCGGTTTTCAATCCCATCAAGTGTTTACATATTCTCTCGATCGGATTACAAAATGAATAAACCACCCCTTTCAATCCGATCGAAATTCCAATCGGATCGAGCTCAATCAGATCGATTAAGGTGTTTACATGAAGGTTTTTTAGTCCGATTGAGCCGTCAATCCGATTATAAGGGTCCATGTAAATGCAGCTACTGTTTGTATCTGTTTTATCTCATTGGCTTCATTAAACCAAATATACTTTTATTCATAAATTGATATGTTCTGAAGTATTAAACTTTTTTTCTAACATTTTTCTTAATAATTTTTAGCTCCTGAAGTGTCTCTGTTACAGAGGAGCCCCTCTTCTCCAGTAGTGTGTCATGCCACAGGTTTCTACCCATCAGGAGTGACACTTACCTGGTTCAAAAATGGACAGGAGCAGTATGAGGATGTGGATCTTGGAGAACTTCTGCCAAATGAGGACGGGACCTTCCAGAAGACATCTTCCGTTCGTGTTTCTCCAGACGAATGGAAGAACAACCAGTTAACTTGTGTGGTGGAGCACCTGGGAGAAACCATCCAGAAGACTGACGAGGAGATCAAGAGTAAATACAGTAAGTTGTTAATAATGCTGCCTAGTATTTTTATGGTTATGCCTTCCCTTTTAGATACTTTACTCGTACTGCATCGCTAGACGCTGTTATGGGGAAAACTCCTTTTTCTCAGAATTCTGAAGCCTTTTTAATCACGCAGTGAAACTGCACGGCCATTGGTTCAGAGTAGTAAAACGAACAAATGGCGAGGCAGCACAGCAGCACAAGCCTATGACAGAGAAGCCTGCCAGAGCGTGCCAGAAGGGGCGTGGCATCTGGCTATATAAGCAGGCATTCTGACATAGGTTCCTCAGATCAATTCTCCTTCAGCGACGATGACTATCTCTTCGCTGGACTTCGAGACTAAGCTGAAACAGCCTTCTCGCCATTGAATAGGCCCTCGCAGTGGATAAGCTGACTCAAAGCGCCGGCATCTGCTATCTAGCTCTGCAAGGAGCTGATTACAGCGCTCTGCAGCGCGCTGATTCGGCTGCATCCCCTGTTGGTATCCGGCGATTTCTATGAGAAGCTAGCTTCCAATGCATCTCTGAGAATGATGCTCCTACCCTATTTCTGTCAGGTGAGTATACAGAGCGTATTTCTCTAAAAGAGCATATTTCCACTGGCGTTTGTTTCAAAATGCCCAAACCTCTGAGTGCGTCAATTACCGGCTCCGCCCCTGCAAGCTGTGTTCATTGAGGTTCATTGAGTCTCGCCTCGCTGCGTTCACGGACTGCTTTCTCTGAAAGCGGCTCCTCCCCTTGTTCCCCATTGCTGTCTTTCAAGCATTAGACGAAGAAACAATTAAGGGGTTAAAGGGCTTAGAGAACAGGTCTAAGTGAGCTCACGCCGGTCTTTTCCCGCATGTCTCGCTTTTCCTGCAGTAGAAGGAAATCCTCATTGCTGCGTGCACTGCGAGAGCGAGCTTTACGCTCAGCTGATTACAGCTTAGTTGGATATGACGTGCTGCTCTCCCTTATTACTTAGGTGAGACTCATGGAGTATATTCTTTCTGAAAGAGCATTTTTTCACCGGCGTTTGCTGTAAAATGCCAGCTTGCCAGCTCCGCCCCCGCAAGCCGCATTCATTGAAGACGAGAGCGCGAGTCTCACCTCGCTGCATTCACTGACAGTGCTCATCTGTATTACAGCACTGACAGCTCTCTGACGTTCTCTCAACTATCAGGTGGAACTCATGGAATATATTTCTATCTAAAAGAGCATTATTCCAGAACTTCTGAGTGGGTCAATTGCTGGTTCCGGCCCCGCCACCGAAAACCCCCTGGATTGAAGATGGCTCGCTACCAGAGCATGAGTCTTGCCTCGCTGCGTTCACAGGCTCCTCCCCTCGTTCTACATTGTTTTCTTTTCTCTCTAACATGAGACAAAGAAACAATGGAATCGCAATGCTGATTGAATGAGACTAGGTGAGCTCACGCCGGCCTTTGTCCCACGTGTCTCATCCTCTCTGCAGCAAGGGGATTTCCCAGCTCTATGTGCACCGGGAGAGCAAGCACAGGACTGACAGCGCTCAGCTGAATGCGATGCTAGTAGCTCATTATTATATGACGTTCTCCCCTGTGACTGTCAGGTGTGGCTCATATAACTAAGAAAGGCTCCCAAAACAGCCTCTTTTATGCCTCCTAGCACCCGGTTCAGATCCTGGTGCTGGAGACGGTGTGTTTGTTGCAGCCACTTGGCCTGTTCAGTTTCACACTCCCATGCTGTAATAGTGAACAAAAACCATACTCAAAAGAGAGAGCTCTTTTCCTCTTCCATTTACCACGAGCACCAGGCCCCTGCACAGCGGCCTGTCGCTTGACCTAATAGTACCCCTTACCACGCGGGCCAAGGCTTGGGAGGCCATCCCCGGAGGGTCAGAATGGGTTTTGGGGATAATAAAATGAGGTTACTCTCTACAATTTGCTCTCAGACCACCACTCTTCAGCGGCGTGATTCCCACCTCGGTAAGGAGCAGAGAAGCTCTCGTCCTCCACACCTAGGTGATGAATTTACTGACGAAAGGAGCCGTAGAAATGGTCCCGCCAGCACAGAGCGAGTCAGGCTTTTACAGCTGTTACTTCTTCGTCCCCAAGAAAGATGGCGGTCTCAGACCCATCTTAGACCTCAGATGCCTGAATTGCGCCCTTATGAAATGGACGTTCAGGATGATTACTATGAAACAGATCCTCTCGCAAATATGCCCAGGGGACTGCTTCTTCTCTCTGGACCTGAAAGATGCATACTTTCACATCCAGATAGCCCCCCATCACAGGCGATTCTTGAGATTCATGAGATTGAGGGAGTGGCATATAAGTATACGGTGTATCAAGGTGAACCAGGCCTGTGTCTCAGCCCTGGCCTTATGGAGGAATCCTCATTGGTTCCAGTTTGGCATGGTGCTGGGGGCGGTCACCAGAAGGAAGGTGGTCTTGACACAGGTTGGGGAGCTCTGTGCAAGGGCAATCCGGCCTTCGGCTCCTGGTCAAACGAGGAAAGTCGGCAACACATCAACTGCCTGGAAATGATGCCAGTCTGTTGAGCCTTTCAGACTTTCCTACCAGACCTGAAGGGACACCACATCTTGGTCCGATCAGACAGCATGACAGTGGTGTCTTACAAAAATCGCCAGGGCAGGCTCACCTCGAAACTTCTGTTCAAACTGTTGAAACACCTCCTGGTTTGGGCACACCACAACCTGCGCACTCTGAGAGCAGCGCACGTGCCGGGCAACCTGAACCCTGAAATAGTTTAAATACTATTTCTTAGGCTAGAGCCCTGCCTACACGACGCCTCTATGCCCTTAAATGGTCTGTATTCTCCGCTTGGTGTACAGGTTGAAGCGCAGACCTCTCCTCTTGCAACATATCCTTGATATTGTTCTTCCTGTAGGAGCTGCTGGATAAGGGCTCCATGCTCAGGGTCTATGTTCCTGCCTTGGCCCTTCACTGTCCCTACATTGGACTTGTCTATAGTGATGAGGGCTCTCAGGAGCCCTCCCTCTGAGCCACTAAGTCAGTCAACCTGCGACCACTGACGCTAAAAAACATACTTCTGCTAGCACTGGCATTGGTCAAGCGTGTAGGTGACATACAGGCGCTCTCTGTGAGCGCCTCATGGATGGATGGCTTCATATGCCTTTTTAATTTGGATGCATCACCTCAGCATTTTCCTGTGCCCATTTTGGTGTTGTCTTCCCATGTAGGCTGTCATTTTCCTCACAGAACTGTTGAAATTGAGCAGACATAAACTGAGGGCCACAGTCTGATCTGATGGTACAGGTCAGACCGTGACGACTGAAAACTTTTGATATTAAAGTTTATTGACTGAGCTGATCTCAGTTTGATGTGTTTATTCCTCAGACTCTGTCCACTGTTGTGGTCCTACTGAAGCTCTGATTCGATTGGTCCTCTCTGCTCTGGTGGGCGTGGCTACTGTGATCATTCTGGTTTATGAGGTCAGATCCAGAAGAGCTGAACAGAAGAGGTGATGTAATTTCTCACAAACCGATTTTTTATATATATTTATGAGATTTATTAATTTATGCCTTTATATGTTTATCTTTTTCAGAAAGTATTGAAATCTAAAGCAGAACACTGAACTTCAAGTGTGTTCTTGCTCTTCTAGTGTTTTTGTCATAAATACTGATGATTATTTGAGCTTGTGCTCCCTCTTTCAGTGTCAGATTAAAAAAAATCCAATTTAAAAGGCATTTTAAAAATATATTTCTCTACAAGACACATATCAATTTACCACTACTGTTGTATATTTGCTCTATGTGTTTGCTTGCCTTTATCAATAAACCTTTCTCACTCTAAGGTTCAAGAGTCTCTCCATGTTTTATTAAATTTATTATGTCAGGCGCCCCCTGGAGGAATACTAATTTTATGTAGGCAATTAGTGTGCTGTATTGTGAATAAGTCCCTCACGAATGAAGGGCGTGCTTAGACACGACTATAGCCTTTGACTATATTCACAATACAGCACGTCTCAAGTACCTTAAGTTACTGCTTTTATAAAACGGTTACCAGAAAACGTCAGTAAACGGCCTCATCTGATGGAGCTCAAATTAAAACAGCAAGACTACAGCAAGTATAATTTTGAGTTTTCATTTGATCCAATAGCGTTTCCATGACTTTCCAAAAGGGGAAATATAGAGAGATTGATTACAGCAGTCAGAAGAGAGAAAGACGTCAAATTAACCGTCACTCCCTCAGAAACACCCCCGCAGCAGTGTTTAGTTTTTCTTTTGTAATGTAATGCTAAGGTACATATAACATAACGTTTATCAAATCAAGTAAAAATATTTTATGAAAAACAAACTAAACGTAAATTACAAATGTTGCCTTGGCAAGTTAAAGCACTGCAATTACTAACTGGTAAAAAACAATTAAAACTGAACTAAAACCTGAATAAACTTGCAAGAATCTTCTGAAGTCACGTTAATGTTTTGAAAGGGACTTAAATATCCAGTGTAAGTGTAGCGTTAGCGTACACTCGGACTGCATTTGGTTTGCTACCGTCATGCACACTTTATGCATATGCAATGGACACATATCCCAATCTTTATCTAAGCAAAAGATACGTGAGGTATAATCAAAATTCATAATTCTTGTGTAATTACTGTGAACGTGCTGTTTTCAAAACGCTGTAGAAATAGCGGCATAACAGATGGATGGAAGGAATGTCAATCACTTTCTGATTTTTCTTTTTTATTGAGACTTTATTTTGTTTATTTATTTTTTATGTATCTCTTCTTTACATTATGTTTTCCTTGTCATTGTAGTTCAACTCCTGAAGGCTTACTTTGTAGAGAAGCAAGGACTGATTCTTTTAGAATCATTGTTTTTTTGCAAAAATCCAAAATCATTGCCTATTGTTTGTTTTATGAACAACTGTATAGTAATTGTTCACCTAAAAATGGTAGTTCTCTCATCATTTACTTAACCTTATGTTGTCTCTTTCTCTTGGAGGAAAAATTAAGATATTGTCATGGAGAAATTATGTGCGTTTGTTTGCCCAAACAATGGAAGACGAATGGGGACCTGTCATGGTTCATGAATCCACTGTCTCATTCTGGGGTGCTTCTCAATATCCCTCCTTGTCTCCTCGCTCCTCTGTCCTCCATCCTATGACCCGGAAACCAATCAAGCACAGCCATCTTGAAGGACATCTCAATTCTCTAATTGCACCGCGAGGATCGAGAAGTGAGGAGGCTTTCAGAGGAATCATGAGCGAGGATACACAGGTGTATCCTATGCGGAAGTGTTTTATTGACTAAACGTGACGCACGTATACATTCTCCTCCCCCTTCACATCGGTCACAATCTTTTTAATTTATAGTTTACCTTTGCAGTTCATATAAAGCACACATCTCACATATGTCAACAGGGTATCTTGCTTTATTATTATTTATTATTAATTTTTTAAATAAACAAACTTCAACAACATAAGGGCAGGTCCTTTGAGCGCTGCTGATGACGCTGTGGAGTGACGCTCGAGTGATCAAGTCTTCTCATGTATAAAAAAAGCTTTCATTCGATTCCTCTGTCCTCATTTTCTTTCCTTGCGTCCTTCGCTCACAACCTACAGGGGGAGGAGCTGAGGCGCTAGGAAAGGAAGCGAGGAAAGGAAACGAGGATGCACAAATAAGAAATGAGAAGCAACCCTGGTGTTTTGTGTGTGTGTGTGTGTGTGTGTGTGTGTGTGTGTGTGTGTGTGTGTGTGTGTGTGTGTGTGTGTGTGTGTGTGTGTCTGTCTGTGTGGGCGTGGTTACCAATCCCATTGATTGTCTGCATCCAGCTGCAGTTCATCACCTTTATATGTTCAGTAATTCTACCTCATGTTGCCAGATCGTTGTGGCTCTTTTCGTCTCCTCGTGTGGATTACCAGTCTTCGTGGATCTTCTTCTTTGTTGTCTTCACCGTCTGGATTGTTTATTGTTTCCTGGTTCCTGAGCACACCGATCTCACCACGATTCTCCGGGTTGCCCGTCAACGTCCTTGTCACCTCTCCATCTGAGTGTTTGTTCCCCGGCCTGTGTGCTTTGTGTAAACCTGACCATGTCTAATAAACGCCTTTTACTTGCATTTGTATCCGAACTAGTTCGTCACAGGACCAAACCTTCAAGCTCCAAAAGAAACATAAAGGTACAGTACCATTAAAGGGATACTTCACCCAAAAATGAAAATTAGCCAATGATTTACTCACCCCGAAGCCATCCTAGGTGCATATGACATTCTTCTTTCAGACAAATTCAATCAGAGTTAGCTATATTAAAAAATGTCCTGGTTCTTCCAAACTTTATAATGGCAGTGAATGGGCAACTTTTTTTAGGGGTGCATCTATCCATCATAAAAGTGTCCCAAACGGCTCCAAAGGCTAAAGGCCTTCTGAAGCCAAGCGTTGTGTTCTTGTAAGAAAAATGTCCATATTTAAAACTTTATCGACTAAAATAACTAGCTTCCGGCAGACGGCCGTACGCAAGTCGACTTACTCCACAAGAGTAACACTTAACAATGTATGATGGAGTAGCGTAAGCCTCTTGCGGTTCAAACAAACAGGGCTGGCAACTGCGTTCGTCATTACGTTGTACGTAAATTATAAGTGTTATTCTTTTGCAGTAAATCTATGCGTATGGCCGTCTTCCTGAAAATAGTTATTTTAGTTGATAAAGTTTTAAATATGGATATTTGTCTTACACCAACGCATCGCTTTGCTTCAGAAGGCCTTCATTAACCCCTCAGAGCAGTTTGGGACACTTTTATCATGGATGGATGCACTTTTCTGGACTTTTCTTATAAAGCTTGGAAGAGCCAGGACATTAAAATTGTATTCGTCTGAAAGAAGATTGTCATATACACTTAAGATGGCTTCAGGGTGAGTAAATCATGGGATAATTTTAATTTTTGGGTGAACTATCCCTTTAATCTAAGTCACCAGTCGTTTCATCTAATATCAAAGATATCTATCTATAAATTACAGGAACGTCGGTCTGTCTGTGTGTGTGTGTGTGTGTGTCTGTCTGTTAATCGCATATCTCTCGAACCGTTAGTCCGATGGATCTCAAACTTGACAGGTGTCTTGCTACGGGCACGAGTAAGTGCAGTGCCGAGTTTGACGTTGTTTGGATTAGAAATGCAAAAGATATCGCTAAATATATCGCTAAAAGAAGTACACATTGGCTTTTGCCGCTCTAGCCGCTGGCCACTCCCCCTCTCACACTGCACACTGAGTGAGCACAGCGCAGGACCAGAGACAGAGGGACGAAGAAAGCAGATTTGCTCCCTGAATCGTCGCGCTTATTCATTTGTTAACTGAATCTGTAAGTCAGCTACGCTGTTTACTTCTTAATATTATATTTAATGCGTTCGCAGTCTCTTTCACGGCCATCATTTGTAGTAAATGCTATTAACGTTATGTGTCATGCGCGCTGAAGTTAGCATGTATATGTAAACTATGTGATGTTTAATGTGCTATGTTAACTATGTGATGTTTAATATGCTATGTTAAATAGTTGCCCTGCCTATTCAACAGTATATAGCAGGCTTTAACGAGCTTAACGAGTATAGTAATCCTCTTACCGATCGTGTGACAGCAAATCTATGAAGGTAAAATCATGACATAAAGAATCGCATGCACAGGGTAAGATTTGTGAAAGCGTACATAAGATTGCAAGCGTAAATTAAATTTGCATGTGCAAGAGAAGATTTGTAAAGGTGTAAATCGCCCTTCAAGTGTAAGAAAAAAATATTTGCAGCATTTAACTGTTATTCGTAAGTGTAATTCATGCATTTTGAAGCTGCAGCTTCATGCTAATGCAAAATAAATAGGATCTGTATTCTTCAAACTTTCATTTTTACGCGCTTATACTTTTGGCACGGTTTTTGCGCACAAATGCGGCCAAAAGCACTGCAAGCCTTTGAATAGCAATTTGCAACCGAAAACGAATCGGTTACCTAACGTAACCTCGGTTCTCTCTAGAAGAGGGAACGAGTATTGCGTAAGCTAGCTTACGCTACGGGAAAGATTCATCTTTGCTGAGAGTTTGAAGCCAAAAAATTATTTCATAATTTGTATCCATTGACAACGCAGTTCCTCTGCGGCAGACCTAGAGCAGGCTAGCTAGCAGCTCATTGGTTCGCTCAGAGAGAACTGCTTAAGCCTATGGGAGAGCGGGGCTGAACCCGCTACCAATGGGAAGCGCCCGCGCGCTCATTGCATCATGGCCCGCCAGAGTGGGCGTGGCTATGGTGTATAAAACAGTCTCTCCCAGGCTTATATGATGATTTATTTCAGCGTGAAGCGAAACGCTAGTAGCGCAAGCACGGCCGGGAACGCAATACTCGTTCCCTCTTCTAGAGAGAACCGAGGTTACGTTAGGTAACCGATTCGTTCTCTTACGAGAGGTTCTCTCGTATTGCGTAAGCTAGCTTACGCTACGGGAACACCTGGTCAACGCCGTGCGCGCTATGAAAAACACTCATGAATCCCAGGGTAATACCGGGGGAATAATTTAATGTGGAGTGAATGTACAAAGAGGCCGGCAGAGCGGGCACATAGTGTATACATAAGCATCTTAGGAGAGCACAAGGGGCGAACCGGTTGTGTGAGGGACTCCCAGTGATGCAGCTTCTTAGGGAGCTGGTTTTTAGACAGCTAGTAGTTTTGCCTGCAAGGCGGGAACTTCCAAATTGTAAAATCTGACAAAAGTGGACGGGGAGGCCCATCCCGCGGCCACACAAATGTCACGAATGGAAATTCCACAGGACCATGCCCACGATGAGGCCATACCTCTGGTGGAGTGCGCCCTGATGCCCAAAGGGCAGGGCAGGCATTTTGATGCGTAAGCAGAAGCGATAGCGTCCACTATCCATCTAGACAGTGTCTGTTTTGAGGCGGCCAGACCTTTGGTGCGCCCCCCAAACGACACGAAAAGCTGCTCAGCGCGTCTGAACGCGGCAGCGCGCGTAGTGTACAATCTCAGAGCCCGAACCGGGCAGAGGAGATTAGCGTCGCGCTCACTATCGGATGGAGGCAGAGCCGATAGAGAAATAATCTGAGCCCTGAACGGGGTACCAATCGCCTTCGGGACATAGCCATGCCTAGGTTTGAGAATGACGACTGAATCATTCGGTCCAAACTCAAGACACGCGGCGCTGGATGAGAGCGCGTGAAGATCCCCCACGCGTTTTACTGAGGACAGAGCCATCAGAAAAACGGTTTTGAGCGAGAGGTATTTTAGGTCCACAGACTCGAGCGGTTCGAACGGGGGTGCTTTCATAGCTTCGAGGACTATAGAAAGATCCCAGATAGGAACCGACGGGGGCCGCGGAGGATTCATCCTTTTAGCTCCCCTGAGGAAGCGGATGACTAACTCGTCTTTGCCCAGGGACTGAGCGCGCCGGGGTTCAGAGAACGCCGCGACGGCTGCCACGTAAACCTTGAGAGTGGAGGGGGACCTGCCCTTGTCCAGCATCTCTTGAAGGAAAACTAGCAAAGACGGTACCTCGCATGACTGTGGGTCCAGATGTTTGTCGGTGCACCATTTTGAGAACACAGACCATTTAGACGCATAGAGCCTTCTCGTGGAAGGTGCTCTAGCCTGTATGATAGTGTTTCTTACTCCCTCTGGCAAATCGACGAATAGTCGTTGATCACCCATGCATGTAGTGCCCAGCGCTGTGGATGGGGGTGCCAGATCGTGCCGCGAGCTTGAGAGAGGAGATCTGCTCTGACTGGGATGGGCCACGGGGCTGTCTGTGACAGCTGAGTGAGCTCCGGAACCCAACTTTGACTCTCCCAACGCAGAGCTATGAGGAGCACCGAGTGGCGTGTGTCCCTGATCCTCTGAATTACCTGATGTAACAGAGCGATCGGAGGGAATGCATAGAGCGGGCGGCGAGGCCATTCCTGGGCTAGCGGGTCCTCGCTCCTCGTAAAAAATATTGGGCAGTGAGCGTTCTCTTCTGACGCGAAGAGGTCCACTTCTGCTCTGCCGAATAGCCGCCACAGTATTTGGACCGTCTGTGTGTTCAGGGACCATTCTCCTATGGAGATGAGGTTCCTGGATAGTATGTCTGGACCGTCGTTCAGATGGCCCGGCACATGCGTCGCTCTGAGCGAAAGCAGGCGGCTCTGAGACCAAACTAAAATGCGGTGTGTCAGTAGAAAGAGATTCTTGGATCTGACACCGCCCTGACGGTTGATATAGGAGACCACAGCCATGTTGTCCGAACGGATCAGGACGTGGTGTCCCCGAATGAGCGGGAGGAAGCGCGAGAGCGCGTTCTCGACCGCAAGCATTTCCAGACAATTTATGTGTAAAGGGCTTTCCTGAGTCGACCTGTGGCCGAAGACCGGTGAGCCCTCGCAGACTGCACCCCAACCCGTGTTGGATGCATCTGTCGAGATGACTTTTCGGCGGGAAAAGGTCCCCATCGTGACGCCCTGCCGAAACCATTCTGCTACTGTCCATGGCTGCAGCGCCGTGAGACATGTCTGCGTAACCCTGACCAGCTGGCGGCCTGTGTTCCACGCGTGGTGGGGTACACGGCTGTTTAACCAGAGCTGAAGCGGGCGCATGTGCAGAAGGCCCAGCTGAAGCACAGCGGAGGCTGAGGCCATGAAAGGTTTTCAGGGGTATGCGGGTGCCCATCTGAAACGAGGCGGCTAGACGCTGAACACTGCGCGCGCGCTGTGAGGACAGGCGAGCCGTCATTGAGACCGAGTTCAAATCTATTCCTAGAAAGGAAATCGATTGACTGGGTTTAAGGGAGCTCTTTGTCCAGTTGACAGAGAGGCCCCGTGTTTTCAGATGGTCGAGGAGAACTGCGCGGTGCGACAGAAGCTCCGTCTGTGATTGGGCCAAAATCAGCCAGTCGTCCAGATAATTCAATATGCGCAGCCCCTGGCTCCGCAGGGGGGCGAGCGCCGTATCCATGCACTTCGTGAATGTACGGGGCGCCAGGGATAAGCCGAACGGGAGGACAGCGTATTGATATACGTGACCCTCGAAGGCAAAACGTAAGAATGGCCTGTGACGGGGATTTATCTGGATCTGAAAATAGGCGTCTTTCAGGTCTAGAGAGATGAACCAGTCCCCCTGGCGCACTTGCGCGAGGAGTTTCCTGGTAGTGAGCATCTTGAACGGTCTCTTCATGAGCACTTTGTTCAAAGACCTGAGATCTAAAATCGCTCTGAGGCCGCCGTCTTTCTTGGGAACCAGAAAATAACGGCCGTAAAACCCCGACTCGGTCATAGATGGCGGGACTCTCTCTATGGCGCCCTTTTGTAGCAGCGTCGCAATTTCTGAGCGAAGCGTGCCGGCGGCCAGCGGGCTGACAGTAGATTCGAGCCGAGCGCGTGCACGAGGCGGGCGGCGGCGAAACTGTAGCAGATAGCCGTTCTTTATAATGCTTAGCACCCACGGGGAAATGCCTGGAATGGCTTCCCAGGCTTTGGAGCATGCGGCTAGTGGCCGAATGGTTATCACACCCTGATTGGTGTACATAGCGGGCTGAACACAGAGTGTGGGCGCGCTTTGAATGTGTGTTGCAACGGGACTTGCACTCAGAGAGGAGTCTATGGGCCGTGAAACAGAGCGAGCAGAGAGGGGACACGTGCATGCATTCATGGGCGTGTTTATTTTCTCTGATGTTAGAGCGGGCTGTGCCCGTCTCATGTGAAGGGGCTCTGAGAGAGACACGGGATATGTTATGCTTGTGTGTATGGGTGAACACATGATTGTGGGCACATTTTCTACACAACCGGCAAATTTGGTCTTTTTGAGATTTCTCGGCGGCGGTCTGCGGCGGCTGTCAGAGCGAGAGCGAGGGCGGCCGCCCTGTCTGCGCTGGGCTGTTTGAGTCTGCTGAGGAGGGCGCTGCGGTGGTGCTCTGACAGGAGGCTCACGAGAGCGGCCTGCGGAAGAGCTAGCGCGGCGGGGCAGAAACAAATTCATGGCCTGGGTAGCTTTCTGGACTTCGGAAAAGCGATCGACAATTCCCGTGACAGCAGATCCAAAAAGGCCCGTCGGGGAGAGGGGCGCGTTAAGAAACGCGGCGCGCTCAGAATCTCCCATGTCGGCGAGCGTTAGCCATAAGTGTCTCTCAGCTACACAAAGACTGGCCATGCATCTCCCCAGAGCTTGAGCGGCGGCTTTAGTGGCGCGAAGGGCGAGGTCCGTAGCACTTCTTAGGTCCGTGACAGCGGGGGAGGGGTTCCTACCACTCTCGGCCCATTCACGGAGAATATCGCTCTGTAGTACTTGGAGGACAGACATAGAATGTAGCGCTGCGGCGGCTTGACCAGCGGCGGCATAAGCGCGAGCGTGAAAGCTCGAGGTCGCTCTGCAAGCTTTCGAAGGAAGCGTGGGGGAAGAGCGCCATCTAGCAGAGGGCGGGCAGAGGTGTGCGGCGACCAAGTCCTCGACAGGTGGCATGGTTGAGTAGCCCTTTTCGGCGGCTCCGTCCACTGAGCGCAGCGAGGCGGATATGTCGGAGCGGTTTCTAGCCGAGAGCGGAGCATTCCAGGACTTCGTCAGTTCTGCGTGAAGTTCAGGCAGAAATGGGGCGGCCCGGTTGCACGCGGGGGTCGAGCGCCGATGAAAGAAGCTGCCGTCCATCCGGTTCGGGGCCTGCTCGGGTGGAGGAGACAACTCGAGACCGAGGCGTTCAACGGCCTGTGAGAGGAGGCGCATTAGTTCCTCCTCTATTCCGGCGCGGATCCCCGCCGACTCTCTCGTGGATCCGAGAGATGACCAGTCTTCACTGTCTGAAGCGAGCAGTGAACATGAGTCCTTCTCCTCCGCGGCGTCATCGGAAGCGACAGAGCGGCCACTCGGCGGCAACTGTATGTCCGGCTGGGGCGGGGAGGGAGAGCGGGAAGCGGGAAGCGGCGGCGGCGGCCCGCATGGTTCCGCAGGGGGCTCCGGCGGCCTCTGGGCGCGGCGTTTCTTTTTACGCGGCGAAGAGAGAGGCGGCACGGGAGCAGATTGTGCCACCAGGAGTCGTGCCCGCAGAGACGACAACGGCAGGCTTTCACAGAAGTCGCATCCTCCATCCGCGAGGGCGAGTTCTGCATGCTCGAGTCCCAGGCAGAGAGCGCAGACAATATTGCGGTCTCCGTCCTCGAGAGGAGCGCGGCAAGAGCCGCAGGAAATTCGAGACATCTTTAAAAAGACGCTCAGCTCTTATAAAACAGAGAAGGATACAGTCGTCGGATGGCGCTAGCTTGCAGGGCTGAAGGTGGCGAAGACGGCCGGCTTCTTCAGGGTCCGTGAGCTCGCTAGAGTGATGCCTTCTCGACGGAAGATGAAATGAATCATCATATAAGCCTGGGAGAGACTGTTTTATACACCATAGCCACGCCCACTCTGGCGGGCCATGATGCAATGAGCGCGCGGGCGCTTCCCATTGGTAGCGGGTTCAGCCCCGCTCTCCCACAGGCTTAAGCAGTTCTCTCTGAGCGAACCAATGAGCTGCTAGCTAGCCTGCTCTAGGTCTGCCGCAGAGGAACTGCGTTGTCAATGGATACAAATTATGAAATAATTTTTTGGCTTCAAACTCTCAGCAAAGATGAATCTTTCCCGTAGCGTAAGCTAGCTTACGCAATACGAGAGAACCTCTCGTAAGAGAACAACAGAGGCAGGAACTGCAAAACAGATTAACTGCGTAAATGTTTAATATGTTTATTTGAAGCTACGCTGTTTACTTCTTAATATCTATCTATCTATAAATTACAGGGACGTCTGTCTGTCTGTCTGTGTGTCTGTCTGTTAATCGCATGTCTCTCGAACCGTTAGTCCGATGGATTTCAAACTTGACAGGTGTCTTGCTACGGGCACGAGTAAATGCAGTGCCAAGTTTGAGGTTGTTTGGATTAGAAATGCAAAAGATATCGGTAAAAGAAGCACTTAGAAGGTTGTGGTTTAAAAATAAACATTCTGACATTAGAGCATAGGTGTCAAACTCAGTTCCTGGAGGGCCACAGCCCTACACAGTTTTGTTCCAACCCTGCTGCAACACACACACACCTGCCGTTTTCAAATAAACCTGAAGGACTTGATTAATTTATTCAGGTGTGTTTAATTAGGGTTGAAGCTAAACTCTGCAGGGCTCTGGCCCTCCAGGAACTGAGTTTGACACCCCTGCATTAGAGGGTTGTGGTTTAAAAATAAACATTCTGACATAAATAGCCTACTCTGTCAGCTAAACCAGAGAGTATAGAAGAATATACGTTCTTTGGCTAAACATTAAGTCAGCAACACTGTTTACTTATGAATATTATATTTTATTCACGGCCATCATTTGTAGTAGCCTATTCACAAATTCTGAGTTTTTTCGGAGTTCACTTTGTCGCTGCTCCCTGAATCGTCGCACTTATTCATTTGTGGATGTTAACTGAATCTGTAAGTCAGCTACGCTGTTTACTTCTGAATATTATATTTAATTCTGGTGCGCTTAACGTTATCGCTACTGTTTAATAGTAGCCTATGCTTCACCAACTAAACATATCCTATTCAATGTGTTCACAGTCTCTTTCACGGCCATCATTTGTAGTAGCCTATTCACAAACTGCTTGCTCAAGCGTAGCGTTTTCTCTGAGTTCACTGTGTCGCTGCTCCCTTAATCGTGTAGTTCAATTTTCCATATTTATTGTATGTCATTATATCAGTATTTTCTTTCTACCATGCACAAATAAAAATGTCACTTAATTTTTGCTGTTTAATTGTAACAATAGCACTCAAACACACCAAACCAACAATTACTAAAAACACACACACAAAAACTGATTTTGCACGGGCACTTTGCACTAGTAAGACCAAAGCAGCAAAAACTAGACTGCAATTGCTAGATGTATGGTGATCAGTGTTTGGTCTGTTCTCACCCAAACAAATTGAATCACTTCAGAAAACTGGTTAAACCATGTGACCCGTATGAATTACCTTTATCCTTCATTTACTATGACTATTGGTGTTTGAAAGTTTGATCCCCATTCTCTTCTTTTGCATTGTAGGGACAAACAGACATTTCATCTCCATTAAAATATCATCTTTTGCATCATTGGAGTTTAAATCTGCATAAGGGTGAGTAAATGAGAAAATTATATTTTTTACATAAACCATTAATATTCTGAATATGTTAGGCCTAAATGCCTATGTAGAATATAAGCAACAAGTAGCACATTAAGTTTTAATTTTATTTGCAGATACCGTCAGTCATCTTAAATTGTTTTCTTTACCAATAGATGTCTGCCACTCCTGCTGACCTTGAGAAAATGCTTGCCTGTGTCTCCTTGTTTTACCCTTCTTGGTAAATATGTCATATTAGATATGTCTGCATTTTGTTTCACTAAAACAAAGCTCACATTTCCAAACTGACACATAACTTTTGTTTATCAGGAGAAGATCCACATTTATATGCCTCATGCTAGAATCCACTGACTGTAAATGTACTCTGTATGACCTGTGCAGTTTATTCCAAGTCTTCAGTTAGTTATCCAGTAGTTTTTGGTTAGACATTTTTAGATAATCAAAATTATACACTGCAAATCATTTTAACTGAAAAATTTCTCCTCTTATTTTTCAGATACTTTATTGAAAGAGAAAAAAAAAAAACGTAAAAGAGGACCAAAGCTGCACGGAGAAATAACTGGGAAAACTGTGCAGAAAAAGACTTTAACCATCAGTCCAAAAGTATCAAATGCTGATATATATTTTATAAACTATTTGTTTTGATATAAAATAATGGGCTAGTGTTCACTGAAACCTGACTTAAGAGTATATTTTTATTTTATGAACAGTTAAGCTATGTATGTATGCCTGTTTTAAGGCATATTGTAAAAGTCTAGTGTTGTATGAGAATAAATCTAAAAGTTTATCTAGTGTTGTGTTGTTCTCTTTTGTAATCCACATAACAGAAATGGGTAGTAACACAACTACTATGATGAGCAAAAAAAACTACTATTGATGGCAAAGGCTCTAAATGTAATGGTGCGTTCAAGCCATGACGGAAAGATCGTATTTACAAGCTTGGGATTTTCTTTAAGCCCTGAGGTTTATGAGCTGGGGGCGTGTCAGTGAGAAACATGGCAGAATACAACAATACTTAAAGGTATTTTCACTGTAAAAAAATAATCCTGTAAAAAAACGGTAAAATACTGGCAGCTGTGGTTGTATCATACCGTAAAAATACGGTGTGTAACTGTTTTTGAAATTAACAGCTAAATACTACAATATAATCTACTATAAATACTAAATACTAGCTAAAGCTAAATACTACTATAGCTACAATATATATCTGTAATTTAACGGCATATAGCTGTAGTTGACAAAACGGTATTTAGCTGTTAATTTTAAAAACAGTAGCACACCATATTTTTATGGTATGATGCTGTCAACCACAGCTGCCAGTAGTTTACCGTTTTTTTTACAGGATTATTTTTTACAGTGTACGGACTGCAGCTTTAAGTAAGTAAATACAAGTGTTTAAGTATTTAAGTTCTTTGTTATTAGAAAGCATGGCAAGTTTTGAGTTCCCAAAATGCTCCATGACATTAGTGTATTATGCAGATTACTGTTTATGGGTTTATATTGTTATAATAAACAACCCCCGCTCTAGGGGGGTTCGGGGGCATGCTCCCCCGCAAGAAAATGTTGTACATTTTAAGGTTAAATGCATCAATCTGGTGCACTTAAAGAGCTCAAAATTAAGAGCTTCAACCGGCTTCAACCCATGAACTGTGCTCATTGAACAAAGAAAAAGCATTGACTTGTACCTGGGCATTAAAGAGGGCTCAAACATCTTTTTAGTTAAGATATAAAGTCTCAGTCTACATTACATTATCACTGGTGTTTTAGGATGCCAAGCAATTATTATAATAATTTAATAATGATTTATATAATTATTCCTATGACTTAAACTCCATATAGCCTATAAATGTACTGTATAAATAAAAATTAATATTTCGAAAGTTTATTTTACATTACACTCTATTATAGGAAAATTATAATACTTTTGTCCTTATTTCTTCACTTGCAAGAAATAAACCATTGAGCTTTTATTTTGGAAAAAACACCAGATCACAATGCTGATCGCGTGAGCAAAGTGCGCACTTTTCTTTAAATCACGCAGGACAAACAGAACGCCTATATAGGCTACTTAATTAAAGTCTTGTGCTGTTTTATAAAGGTACAAAGCCATAGCCTCACGGTTTCGATTTTAGTTTGTTGGCAAAATATAACGCTAGAGACCTTTATGTTAGGCTATACATTTTACATCTTTACGGCAAAAGGCGGATTCGAACTCGTCAAAGCTACTTTCAAGCACCTCACGCCCTACGACCTACGCCACTGTAGCTATTTAGTGGCGGGCGTATTTTTGCTAAAAAGACAGGCACTTAGTGCAAATATACGCTCTGTTATCGGAAATGTAAAAAAATTAGAGGTGGGCATAGATTATTTTTTTTTTATCTAGATTAATCTCACTGTAATCTTGGAATTAATCTAGATTAATCTGGATTAAAATGGCTCATTTGAATTCTGCCGAAAGCATTCAGAATATATGTGCTACCCAAATAATGACTAAAGTAAGTCTTTGAGAATAGTTCGCCTTGCGTAGGGATGTGAATTTCTGCCAAAAATGCCATTCGACAATGGAGGAGCAAAAGTCGAATATCATTCAAAAAAAAAAAAAAAACGCACACTCACATTAACAGAAAGGGAGGCCAATTTCATCTTTAGCGATTTGTCATCAAACAAACTGTTAATTAATTGAACAAGTAACATATTTTCGTCTGTTTTTTTTAACATAGTAGGCTAATTGGAAGAAGAAAAAAACAAAACAATAAGCACGACGTAGCTACCGTCCGTTTTTGCATCGCCAAACCAGATGCTCGTTAGATCAAAAAATAATGTCATATGACATAATGATTTTATGTGAACCTGCCTTTACCGATAATAGCCTCCTCCTTTTTTGAAAAAAAATAGTTCCCTTTCGTTGTCACTCCGAGTTACGTCGGATGACGACGAATGGGGTTTCGCTTAGAAAGCCTATCAACTTCGAGTATTACAAAACGAGCCAATGGCAAAGAAATGCCATGGGTCTGCGGAATTTGCATGACGTAACTCCGCCCCACCTCGTGGGTATAAAAGGAGGAAGTCCGCAACAGCAGTTTATGTTTTCGCTTCGGAGCCAAGTTTATTCTTCTCTCCACAAGCCATCTCTGAATTGTCAGCTTCACAAACGAGTGCCTCGAGTGTTGGTGTGACGGCGATCTACGGCGAGAGCGTGCTTCCTGCTGATCTGCTGCAGTGATTTGCCAGTCGGCGCGTTTCTCCCCGGGCGCTTCAACACTTGAGTTTTCTCACTAAAAGAGCTTACACGCGGCACGTCTTTTTAAAGATGCCTCGCCCGTGTACTTCTGGTTGCGGCAGATTGGTATCGGACTCTGATGGGCACGAGCGCTGCTTGGTATGTTTGGGCATTGATCATGCTAGAGCAGCGCTCGTGGATGACTCATGTTCTCTCTGTGGGAACATGACCATCGCGTCATTACGGTCGAGACTCAGTGAACTCGCAAGAGTGAGAGTCCCCTCATCCACCCCCCGCCCTGCGGCTGGTGGCCAGGGTGACCTGAGGGTGACGGTCTGGAACAAGGCGCCGACTATGTGTCCGCGACCCCAGCCCCCCTCTTCAATGACGGTGCCCGCTAGCGAACTGCCGATCCCCGCGGGTCTACCCTCTGGTGGCCCGCGTGTTTCGGTTGAAGCTACAGAGGATGATGCCATGTCTGTTGCTGCATCACTAGGTGGGTTTGATTCTTCTGGAAGTGAGGACTCGTCACAGCTGCCACCTTCCGGTGTGCATACGGCTGTGCTCGAGTCTGATCCGGAGATGACGGCCATGCTTTCCCGGGCAGCCGCGAGCATCGGGCTTGAGTGGA
This sequence comes from Gila orcuttii, assembly GCA_026230005.1. NCBI lineage: Eukaryota > Metazoa > Chordata > Actinopteri > Cypriniformes > Leuciscidae > Gila > Gila orcuttii. Next base: position 3,605,718 of record JAPDVR010000020.1, on the reverse strand, counting down.
GGCCTCCACCCTGTCCTGAGCGCTCGCGGCTGGACGATTGGTTTTTGGGTAAGGCCGCCGACCCTCGTCCTCGGCAAACCCCAATACCTTTCTTCCCGGATGTGCATGATGAGATCTCGAAGTCCTGGAAGACCCCGTTGTCTTCCCGTGACCGCTCGGTGACCTCATCCGCCTTTCCTCCCCTCGATGATGCAGCCGCCCGTGGGTACACTGGGCTCCCCCCGGTTGAACGCTCTGTTGCCATGCAACTATGTCCTCAGAGTGCTTCTTCTCGTGGCGAGCCTAAGCACCCATCCAAAGCCTGTAGATTTTCGTCGACCTTGGTGGCGAAGTCTTACAGAGCGGCGGGACAGGCGGCTGCGTCACTGCATGCTATGGCCACTCTGCAGGTCTACCAGGCCCAGATGCTCAGAGACATGCACGAGGGTAGGACAGACCCAGGGCTCTTCAATGAGCTGCGCGCCGCGACCGACCTTGCTCTCCGGGCGACGAAGGTTACCGCGCGCTCCCTGGGTCTGGTGATGTCCACAGCCGTGGTCCAGGAGAGACATCTCTGGCTGAACCTGGCCGACATGCGGGACGCGGAGCGGACCCGTCTGCTTAACGCCCCCTTGTCCCAGGCCGGCCTCTTCGGCGGTGCGGTTGAAGATTTTGCCCAACAGTTTTCAACCGCCCAGAAACAGACCGAGGCCATCAAACACATCCTGCCCCGCCGGCCAGCTGCTGCCTCCACCCAGCCGACCGGGCAGACGCCTTGTCCTGTTTCCCGCCGAGGGCGCCCTCCTGCGGCTCCCCCCCCTCCCGCCCGGCCCACGCAGCAGCCTCCACCCCGGGCCGGTCGCGGAGGAAGCCGTAAGAAGGCGCCACAGCCCTCTCCCGCCCCGCCCCCCGCTAAACGCCGGGCCAAGCGGCGCTCCTGAGACGGGCTGCTCAGGGAAGATGGTCGTTTTTCAGGAGATGGTAGCAGGACCACTCCTTCCCCCGGTGGAGGGCCGGGGGAGAATCTTTTGTTCTCCGCTCCCCGCTGCTCACCCACGGGTGGGCAGCACCCTAAAGTGGTTAAAGACAGAAACGATCCTCTCTTCCCTGAGCTCACAGAGTTCTCGGGCGACACAGAGCGCCGCCCACAAGCCGTGCTCTCCTCGCCCCCCTCTGTCCCAGAGGCGGTTGACAGGGCGTGCCGTCCACGGACCGCGCTCCCCCTGTCCCCCTCTGTCGCCAGACCCCTGGCAGAGCAGGCCCCCGCGGGACGACCAGTCTGGTCCTCCCCTGGCCCCCTCTGTCAGGGCGCGGTTGTTAACTGTGCCCCCACACCGGGCCGCTATGCCGTCCACGTCTGGGCCAGTTACTCCGCTTCGCTGCCCCTCCGGGGGGACGCCTGTTGCCCGCTTGATCCCGCTGGTTCAGTTCCTGGGAGCCTGGTTAGAGCTTCCCCGTCTGTCCCGCTGGATCGCGCGCACCATCAGGCTCGGCTATGCGATTCAGTTCGCACGGTCTCCTCCCCGCTTCAGGGGAGTCCGCTCCACTTTGGTCGGTGGCAATGCCCCCATCATGAGAGCAGAGATTGCCACCCTGCTGGCGAAGGGTGCAATCGAGACTGTCCCTCCAGCCGAGATGAGGTCCGGGTTCTACAGCCCCTACTTCATTGTCCCCAAGAAAACCGGTGGGTTACGGCCAATCCTGGACTTGCGCGTGCTGAACCGCTCCCTTCACAGGCTGCCGTTCAAGATGCTCTCCGCCAAACGCGTTCTCGAATGCGTGCGGCCCCAGGATTGGTTTGCAGCGATCGACCTGAAGGACGCCTACTTTCATGTCTCCATTCTTCCTCGACACAGACCGTTCCTACGGTTTGCTTTCGAGGGGCAGGCATACCAGTACGCGGTTCTCCCTTTCGGGCTAGCCCTGTCTCCTCGCACCTTCACGAAGGTTGTCGAGGCTGCCCTTGTTCCCCTTCGGGAACACGGGGTTCGCATCCTGAGTTATATCGACGACTGGCTGATCCTAGCTCACTCTCGAGACCAGGTTTGCGAACACAGGGACCTAGTGCTCCGGCACCTAGCTCGTCTGGGCCTTCGGGTCAACTGGGAGAAGAGCAAACTTTGCCCCGTGCAGAGGATCTCTTTTCTCGGTATGGACATCGACTCGGTCGCCATGTCCGCGCAGCTTACGAGCGAGCGCGCGCAGTCACTGCTGACTTGCCTGAGACATCTCAGGAGCAAGAGTGCGGTTCCACTGAAACATTTTCAGAGGCTCCTGGGGCATATGGCATCTGCAGCCGCGGTCACGCCGCTCGGATTGCTTCATATGAGACCGCTTCAGCTTTGGCTTCGCGACCGAGTCCCGAGGTGGGCATGGCATCAAGGCACGCTCCGGGTACCAGTTACTCCGACCTGCCGTCAGTTCCTCACCCCGTGGTCGAACCTCAGTTTTCTCAGGGCGGGTGTCCCCCTGGAACGAGTTTCCCGGCATGTTGTGGTCTCCACGGATGCCTCCACCACGGGCTGGGGCGCCATGTGCAATGGACATGCTGCTGCGGGCTCCTGGACAGGACCCCAGCGGCTATGGCATGTCAATTGCCTCGAGTTGTTGGCAGTACGCCTTGCCCTGCACCGCTTCCGGGCGTTGCTCAGGGGTCAACACGTACTAGTCCGCTCAGACAATACCGCTACTGTAGCGTACATCAACCATCAAGGTGGTCTACGCTCCCGCCGTATGTCACAACTCGCCCGCCACCTCCTTTTATGGAGTCAGAAGCATCTGAGGTCGCTTCGAGCCATCTTCATTCCCGGAGCCCTGAACTGTGCAGCCGACGAGCTCTCACGGCTTCAGCCCCTCCCTGGAGAATGGCGACTCCATCCCCAGTCGGTTCAGCTGATTTGGGACCAGTTCGGGGACGCACAGATAGATCTGTTTGCCTCTCACGACTCGACCCATTGCGCCCTGTATTTTTCCCTGACCGAGGGCACGCTCGGCACGGATGCACTGGCGCACAGCTGGCCGCCGGGCCGCAAATATGCGTTTCCCCCAGTGAGCCTTCTTGCGCAGACCTTGCGCAAGGTCAGGGAGGACGAGGAGCAGGTCATTTTGGTCGCGCCGTATTGGCCCGGCCGGACCTGGTTCCCCGAACTTGCACTCCTCGCGACAGCACCTCCCTGGCCCATTCCTCTGAGGAAGGACCTTCTTTCTCAGGGACGGGGCACCCTCTGGCACCCTCGCCCCGATCTCTGGAGCCTCCACGTGTGGCTCCTGGACGGCTCGAGGTAGGTTTGAGTACCCTTCCACCAGCGGTGGCGGCTACCATCACTTCCGCTAGAGCGTCGTCCACGAGACACGTCTACGCGTTGAAGTGGAACCTCTTCGTCGACTGGTGCTCTTCTCACCGAGAAGACCCCCGGAGATGCTCGATCAGCGTTGTGCTTTCCTTCCTTCAGCAAGGGTTGGAGCGAAGGCTGTCTCCCTCCACCCTTAAGGTCTATGTTGCCGCCATTGCCGCACACCATGACCTAGTCGAAGGTAAGTCGGTAGGGAAGCACGACCTGGTCATCAGGTTCCTGAGAGGAGCGAGGAGACTAAATCCTCCTCGTCCTCCTCTCGTTCCCTCTTGGGACCTCTCAGTGGTTCTAACTGCCCTGAAGAGTGCTCCCTTTGAGCCCCTGCAATCAGTTGAGCTTAAGTTCCTGTCAATGAAGACAGCGCTCCTGGTTGCACTGGCCTCCATCAAGAGGGTAGGGGACCTGCACGCATTCTCCGTCGACGAAGCGTGCCTGGAATTCGGTCCGGCTTTCTCTCACGTGATCCTGAGACCCCGGCCCGGATATGTGCCCAAGGTTCCTACCACTCCCTTTCGGGACCAGGTGGTGAACCTGCAAGCGCTGCCCCCGGAGGAGGCAGACCCAGCCTTGGCACTGCTCTGTCCAGTACGCGCTCTTCGCGCCTATGTAGACAGGACGCAGTGTTTCAGGACCTCAGACCAGCTCTTTGTCTGTTATGGTGGGAAGCTGAAGGGAAAGGCTCTCTCCAAGCAAAGGTTGTCTCACCGGATAGTGGACGCCATTGCCTTGGCTTACCAGCAGCAAGGTCGACCGTGCCCCCTTGGTGTGACGGCTCACTCCACCCGGAGTGTGGCATCCTCTTGGGCTCTAGCGCATGGCGCCTCGCTAACAGACATCTGCAGAGCTGCAGGCTGGGCGACACCTAACACATTCGCTAGATTCTATAATCTCCGAGTGGAGCCAGTGTCCTCTCATGTACTCGCTTCAACTAGCTAGTACCGGACCCGCTCAGGTGTCTTCGCTTGCTCGCCATTCCACTCCACGGACTGGATACGTGCGATATTCTCCTCAGGTGAGCTTCCCCGAAAGCCCTGAGTTCCTCCAGCACTCCTGACGTCGGCGCCAGTGTCTATTGCCTGCGCGTCGGCTAGGTGCCTCCCGTGTGCATGGTCCCTCCCCTGAGCGACCCCCACATGTGTATTTCCACTGTAAGCCTCTCTGAGCATGTGTCTTTCCCTTGGCAAGCCACCTTGCCACCCTGGGGTTGAAATATTCCACCTGCGGCTGGACACCCCAGTGTTCTCCATATGTTTCCTTCGGGTCATATGTGTATTCTCTAAGTCCCCCCCCATCTGGGTTGGCATTATTTGCATACTTCCCCTAGCTTGGGATATGCTTCCCAGTGTACCTTGGTATTCCTGTGTTAAATGGAGTCCTTCGTCCAGTCTATGACAGGGATCTCCTTTTACACAGGGCACTGGAAGACAGCTGAGAAGGTGGCGTGATTAGACTGGTAACCCCATTCGTCGTCATCCGACGTAACTCGGAGTGACAACGAAAGGGAACGTCTACGGTTACGTATGTAACCCTCGTTCCCTGAGTAGGGAACGGAGACGTTACGTCTGCCTGCCACTTTCCGCTGTACCGCGGGGATCGCCTGAGCTCAGTCTTGGCTCCTCAGCGAAGAAACATAAACTGCTGTTGCGGACTTCCTCCTTTTATACCCACGAGGTGGGGCGGAGTTACGTCATGCAAATTCCGCAGACCCATGGCATTTCTTTGCCATTGGCTCGTTTTGTAATACTCGAAGTTGATAGGCTTTCTAAGCGAAACCCCATTCGTCGTCATCCGACGTAACGTCTCCGTTCCCTACTCAGGGAACGAGGGTTACATACGTAACCGTAGACGTTTCATTCAATGTAAACTATTCATGTGACTATGACCTTGCGCAATACACACACATAACCGCGGGATGGCGGGTGTTCATTTCATAAACTGTACACAATGGTAGCTTATTTAACCTGTTAATCTTTGCCAGTGCGCCGACGCTCTGAAGCGTTTTTTTGTAGCCTAAAAATTAACGTATATGTTAAAAAAACGGATAATGTCATATTTTCAGCTGCGCGATCTGTGACAGTAGGCGCGGCGTCAATCATGTCAAATATAGGCTACACATGGAATTGCGCGAAAATATAACGATATTCGAAAAAATTCGCTATTTTATGATCCCAACCCAACTTTGAGAATAGATTAACGGCGATATTTAGAGTCTCACGTTAACGCAGCACGTTAACGCCGATAACGGCCCACCACTAAAAAAAAAGATGTTTTTTTTTTCTTCCCCTCGCTTGGGCCCCAAGTGCGCATGGGCCCCTTGGGCCCGTGCCTATAATGCCCATTGGGTAATCCGGGCTTGAGTCTGGATAGAACAAGCGCTTGGACAAGGAGTTGTGTAGCTCTGTAAGGAAGGGCCTGATCCTCCTAATGTTGTATAAGGCAAATCTGCAGGACCGGGCAGTTCTAGCAATGTGGTCTGTGAAGTTTAATTAATCATCAATTACAACCCCAAGGTTCCTAGCTGACCTTGATGGAGTTATGGATGATGAGCCTAGCTGAATGGAGAAGTTGTGATGAAGTGTTGGGTTGGGTGAGACCACAAGTAGCTCTGTCTTCGCAAGGTTTAGTTGAAGGTGGTGGTCCTTCATCCAGCCAGAAATGTCTGTCAGGCTGAGATACGAGCAGCTACTGTCGGATCATCAGGGTGGAATGAGAGGTAGAGTTGTGTGTCATCAGCGTAGCAGTGATGGGAAAAGCCATGTTTCTGAATCACAGATCCTAGTGATGTCATGTAGATGGAGAAGAAGCGGTCCCATCACTGAGCCCTGAGGCATTCCAGTAGCTAGATGTTGGGTCTTAGACACCTCACCCCTCCATGACACTCTAAAGGACCTACCCGAAATACCTGGCATTTAGTTAAATAAAACTTTATGTTCACATTAACATCAGTGTTGATTCTCTGATCCCTGCTTGCAAAGTCCCTCTAACAATGTGATCACAGCCACATAGCTTTTGAGTAGCACTGTATCCGGTAAAAGAAAAGTAATTTTTCTGTTGCCACAATAGACGATCAATACTGGTTTGCTGGATGAACAGGTTAATTGATTGTAATATTAATTCTGCTACATCAAGTTAATTATAATAACTCTTTCCCCGCCATTGACTGAATATTCTGGTTATACGGTGGTTATACGCTATTGCGCTTCTTCTGAAAGAGTACAGAATCTCCTGATCAAAACACAGGAGAAGCAGAAACAAGCGAGATCAATAAATGTGTCCCAAAGCATAGTATGTTGGAAAGAATATGTCAGAAGTCCTCGGATCGTCTACAATTTCCGTTGGATTTTCGATTTGTGGATCCATGCTCACTATATCAGATAATATTACCCACACAACCCATAGCACTTTGGAGGAGGAAGTACAAACACGAGTAAAAAGTGCACGACCGACGATGAGAGGTATAGATAAAGGTTTGACTGACTAATCAAAGTTGAACCTGATAGAAAAATATTTATTTAATGTTATCCGTGTTATATTTCATCTGCAAAAACGATGTGGACTTTTATAAAGATCCGCTTGGCCATTAACTTTTAAATGCATCATTATGCATTAATATGAGGAGAGTCTCCACATGAAAGACCCGCGACTGTATATCAACGTGATTCTGCATTTCTCTCTGATACAGTAGGAAATTAAATAAAATGAAATGTGGATCTTTGACCAGATGATTGACAGGTCAGTTTACTGTGTCAGGGGAGAGCAACCGTTAAAGACGCAATTGTATGACGTGATAGTAGGCTATGTCCCAAAGCTTGTCTTCCCTTCTGCTACACACTCAAAAGAATACTCTTTTTCTTCACAAAAAGAGTACATACATTTAGGGCGTAGTATAAGTAGGCGAATTGAGACGCAGCAATGGGCAAATTCCAAACTGAAGGGAGTATCCCTGTGCCCTACTCCCTTCGAAGGGAAGAGCCCTTGAAGTGGGGACTTTGGAGTGAGCAACACACTTGTGTGCCGTTATTGTTATGTTCTTACGACAGTAATGTCTCATTATTGCTGTTAACATAACTGTTGCAAATAAATAAACATTTTATACAAAAAAGTTTTTAAAATATGCATTATATATGTGTGTGTGTGAGTGTATTTCTCTGCTCTCAACTTCAAAACTTGCCATCTCATCTTTGGACCCTGCATTAACTAACACATTTCTTACCTATGAAACTTATTTAAATACAACATGACAAAAATGTGTTTAATATGTCACTAACAAAACAAAACTTGAATTGCTCTGTTTGTAAGTTAACTCGACTCTCCCACCATCTAGCTTTAAAATGAATCACAAGTATTTACTGGGTCATATGACCATAAATGATAAAATGACTTGAAGTGACCATCGCATGCACACTTCATTAGTGAACTTGTGGAAGGACCCTTCGTGAGGGATCCAGTTGTTCACTTTAGTTTGGACCAGCTCTACAGTGTGTCAGTGAAGAGACTAATAACCTCCTGTGAACATCCCTCACACACAGCCCTGAGCGAGCGTGCGCACACACACACACACACACACACACGCACGCACGCACGCACGCACGCACGCACGCACGCACGCACGCACGCACACACACACACACACACACACACACACACACACACACACACACACACAGTTTGTATTGAGAATAAATCATATTAAATTACTTTTTAATGCCTAGGTGATGTTTTTTATTTATTAGAACAAAACAGTGTGGTCCAATCCATGTAAAATACATAATGATTTTCAGGCTCTTGTTCAGTGCCACATTTAATACCATTTAATACCCCCCCCTCCCCCCTCCCCCTCCCCCTCCCATCCTATTATCTCCTCAGCCGGTGACCGTTCTTGCAAGGGTTTAGTTTTGAAATAGATGATCCTCTTTCTTGCTGTCTGTGAAGAGAGATGTAATATGCTTCAATGAAATTTAAAGAACACTATCAAGGGATTCACATATGATTTCACACACACACACCACCAACATAATTCTTATAGGTTGATCATTTTAGAGAATAAAAACATGACAGAACTGATAAAACAGCAACAGGTTCACATTCACTGCACTCTTCTTCACTGTACCGCCACACACAGAAACACATGTAAAACATTTGCACTTATGATGGGAATTATATCTCACAACAGGTCATTATTACTTACAAGCTGCGAGTTCCAGAGTTTCCAACATTCTGGTGAAGAATAACTAGAATAACTAGCACAATAACCATGATAATGAGATCAACCGTAGTAAGCATTTTCTAGAACACACAGAGAAACACACACAATACACAATGAATATCGTAAAAAAAAAAAAATGAACAAAACAAAAACAAACCTAAAAATAACTACAGAAAACAATAAATTTTCATGTGTTTGGCCTCTAAAGTAAATAAAATATACATGTAGAAAAAATAGCCAGGTTTTTACTGTTCCACTTGGTCTTAATTACAGGCAGATTCTTCTGGATTGTCTCAGTCAAACTCTTGTGCTCGACCACACAGCTGTACCGGTTCTTCATCCTTTCGTCTGGAAGGATATACAGGGTGAGTCTCCTCTGGAAGGTCCCGTCCCCATTTGGTCGTGTGTCTCCAAACTTCAAGTTCCTAGAATCTCTCAGATTGTGTCCATTCTTCCTCCATGAGATGCTTGTGTCTCTGAAGAGAAAGCCTGTGACGTGACATGTATAATAGTCTTTTTTCTTCTCCAGCAGAGACAATTTAGGCTCTAGAAGTAAACACAGAACAGGGAACAAAACTGAGAACAGAGAAAGAAACACATGCACTTTATACTCGTCTCAGTTTAACACAATCTAAAGTTGACCTGCATATATTTATCAAGCTGTCTATTAAAACATGGTTTATCTGGATCTGCACATGCAAGAAAAAATGGTAAAACTTTAGTTTAAGGTCCAATTCTCACTATTAACTAGTTGCTTATTACACGTATATTACTACTATATTGTTTATTAGTACTTATAAAGCACATATTAATGTCTTATTCTGCGTGATCATATTCTACATCCTTTAATACTTAAACTTAACAACTACCTCACTAACTAAGCAGTAATTAGCAGTTTATTGAGGCAAAAGTCATAGTTAATAGTGAGAATTGGACCCTAAACTAAAGTTTGACTGAAAGAAATAATCATCTGGTAACTGATACTGTACTTGTTTTCTCAAAAGTAGCTTCAGACAAATGTAAGAGCTCCTTCAGCCTGGAAACACACTCATTATTATAGTATTCTTGTAAGAATCTAAGCTGTGTTTTGTCATTATTCCACTTCATCACTGTAGGATAGGCCTGTGGTACAGATGCGTTATATCTGTTCTCCTTCAGGTCCAGTGAGATGAAATCCTCTCCATTATAACCGTACTCATCAAACCCATGTGAGTCTCCAGTCTCATCATCATATTCACATCCATACATCCTCTGATACGTATGAACACCTGAAAGAGAGAGTGGGATACTGTTCTTCTTTGTTTTTTTAACATATAAGCTAATTTTTTGATTTTATAAATGAAGTGTAAGTAAGAGTTAATGTACAAATAAACTCCTTCAGTGAGATACAAGACTCCTCCTGATCACCCTGTCAGGGTTTATTTAGTGATAACTGACTGGATTTACTCTATCCCACTTATTACTCATCTACTTGCCCCACAACTATATAATTAGACATGTAATATTGATTTGAGTTGAAATATTGTATTAGTGGGCGGGGCTAACAAGTTATTTCGGGGTGTTTTGCTTGTTTCAACTCTGATTGGTTGAATTTTCTGTACAGCATCATGGGTAATGTAGTTTTCACCATAAATTCAGTTGATTATTTAACCCTTTACCACATGGTGTTGCCATATGGGAACATACTCTTTGTGTTCATTTCATTGCCAATGTTTCTTTAAGAAAACATTCTAATGTTTTTTTGTTGGAATGAGAAGACCTTAGTTTAGCCAATGATATGCTTTGGTTAAGTCACATGACATGCAATTTTTTTCTGTGGCGCGATTTTTGACAGACTGCCGTCTCTTGTCGGTAGTTGCTGAAAGCAATCTAGAACGTCAGTAACAAACAAGGACCATGCCATATCACAAACACATAAAAAAAAATCAAAACATCACCAAACAAGTTATTTCGGCGTGTTTTGCTTGTTTCAACTCTGATTGGTTGAAATTTCTGTACAGCATCATGGGTAATGTAGTTTTCACCATAAATTCATTTGATTATTTAAAAAAAAAAATTAAATAATGCAGGCTGGCAGCTTCAGCACATAAATACATAAATACCATCGATTAACAACCTCAGTTCACAGTAGGCTTGTCTTTAACGGTTTAAAATATATAGTTACAAATAAAATAAAAATTATGAAGAAAATGAATGAGTTTTTACTTCCAGAACCCGACTGTTGGACTCTATACAGCAATGCTATTGACCATGATCATTATCGGGGAATAACTGTATTTTCTCTCACCATCTGACTGACTGAATCGCTGCATTATAACAGGAATGTTGTCTTTGTAGATCTGATGTACATGTTTTCTGATCTCAGTGTCTTCTGTCCACAGTTCTGTAGATGCAAACTCCTTCATCCAGTCCTGTCTGGGAATCAGCTTCTTTATATTACTGTCATAATAATCAATCTGATGATCATCCAGTGTCGTTACAGCAGAAAACTCTGGAGTTCCTGCAGTCGTCTGTCCATTTATTCCAGTGTATGTGGTCATAAACCTGTGTAACTCTGAACAAACATTGAACACACATTCAACAACACTAAAACACAACACAAAGCTCCCAAACTGGTAAATACATAAATACAGTGTCATAAATCAAATTACTATTTGTAACTAAGACACTTCATTCAGTTTTTTTTCTTTTAATTCGCTATGAAATCAAAATGGGCAATTCTTGTTTTTTTAATGGAATTTTGTATTATTTATTATAAATAGGGTTGGGTACCGAAACGCGGTGCCAATAGGGAACCGGTTCCGACGTAAACGGTAGTAACCAGACCGAATTAGAACGAAAATTTCCAGTAGCACCTCAATGCAGTACATGAGATCCACGGGAAGGACTCGGATCAAGATCCAAGGGGTGGAGATGGGTAGGATTAGGTGGGTTTAGGGATCTGGGGGCGGAGATGGGTAGGTTTAGGTATATGTAAGGTGGGAGGAGTTGGATCTGGATCCGACTCCTCCCTCTGGATTTCATGCTCTGCAGTGAGGACCATATCAAAATGCCGGTGCCTGATTTCGGTGCCTCATGAGGCACACGACACGAGCGCAAGGTCTCTCGCTCTCTCCCTCTCCGCCGTGCGCGCGCTATACGGCTTGGAGCACAGTCTCTTCTGTCTCGCATGCGCGCTCTTGCTCGCTCACTCGCTCGCTCTTGATTCCAGGAGATTTTAACTAATTTGCGTGCATCAGTGTAAAATTACGTGTCAGATCGCCCTCTCTGTGCCGATTGTCTGAAGCCCATGTAGAATCACGCCAATTCGTTTGGCTGATGGCGCGGGCGCCGCCTCGACGCTCGCGCGCACCATCATCTGCTCCTCAGATTTCTCTGCCGAAAAAGGAAGCTTGTCGGCAGCGCGAGGAGCTTAGCAGAGAACGCAGCGTCTCGTTCTCTATTCAGTTACACCAGTAACCAGAGACGTTCTCTTTCATAGGTTCAGTCAACGCTCCGTAGCTAAGATAGTCTGGGAAAACCCAGACAACTTCCGGCAAATTTAGATTTGCTCTGAAAGTTAGTCTGGCAAAGAGCCCATTGAAACCCATTTCCAGTCTGCAGAAATCGCGGCACCAATCAGAAACGTTGGGGCGGGCTTTACACGATGACGACAGCGCAGTGACGGTGAAGCAGATTTTGTACATTACAAAGATGGATGCCACCGTGGAACATCACTCGTTTGAATCAGCTATCGCGTCTGTTTTAAGCGATTTAAAATCGACCTTTTCGTTAAAACCCAAGCAAAGAACAACACTCGAAGCCTTCATGTCTGAAACATATATTATCGCTGTCTTACCGACTGGATTCGGCAAAAGTCTGATATACCAGTGTGGCGAGCAGGACGAGGCCGGGGGACGTGAGAGAACGGCGCGAGTGATAATGAATGACACCAGTGAGACGCACCGGTCTCGCATCTCTCACGGAGGAGCGACAACGGTGAAGACCGAGAGAGGACAGGCCTGAATTTTATTTGATGTTTTGTTTTATTATGTGTGGCGGCAGTCGACCGTGAGGGACTGCCGTCTTTACTTTCGTTTTTGTATTTGTTTTATTTTGTCATTAAAATGTGTGAATGTTCGCCGGTTTCCGCCTCCTTCTTCCCATAACAACGAACCATAGATTACAACCATAGACTGTAAAAAATGATTACAACCAGCTTGCCCCGTTGGTGGCTAAACGAATGGGTGGGTCTTAGCGAGAGTCCTCTGCGTACGTCATCTCCTTCATGCTCTGATTGGTTTTAGGTCTATCCAATTGCGCCCAGAGGCATTTGAGCGACGTCCGTTGGTGACGCCCCTGTGGAAATGATTCGTCTATGGACCTTTGCCAGACCCTTACTCAGTTACAACTGAGAATGGTCTGGTTTTAACCAGGCTATAGCTAAGACGCAGTGGGAACGAAACACCAAACTCACCAAGCTAAGCGCTGCCGTAACTAGTACAATGACCAGGGCCCGTATCCCTAAAGAATTTTTGTGCAAAAAGTGGCTCCTAGCGGCCAAATTCTAAGAAAATTCTCAGAGTCATGACGTTTTCTTAGAATTTCCCCTAAAAGTGACATGAAAATCCCAGTTAATATAAAAGCTATTCCTCAAGATTCCTAGCGCTTAAAAAGGCTCTTAAGGCGAGATCTGCTAAGAGCAGGGAAGAGGACTTTTAGTGGCTTAGGAGTTCCCCTAAGCAGCTGCACAAAATGGCCAACAGAGGAGGCAGGAGAGATGTCCTGCAAACACTGGATGACAGGGAATTATTGAGACGCTACAGACATTGATAAAAGCTGAGCCGTGTTACCCTCCCTAAGACCACTCTGACTTGTAACGTTGCACTTTCTACTTCATTGAGGACAGCCCCTTGAGATATGCCATCTTGTTGTCAATGGGGTCCATATGGGAGTGAAAGTACAAAATATTCTTGTACTAGTATATTAATATGAGCAAATAAGACACTAATCATTATTTGAACAGGGTGTAATGAGCTTAAGTTTTCACATATTTTAGATTCTAATGTTAGGCTATAACCCCTACAGCTTACTATTCATTTTCCAGATATTTTCTTGAATGTGCAATATTATTTACAATTACAGTCTGCATAAGATTAGAGTGTATAATTATGTTTATTGATTTGAGGGTACATCCTTTGCTCATTATCACCAAAAGTTCATTTTCATCAAACTTGTAGGATCAACCAATCACGGCTTTTGAGATGATGACTCTTCAGTCATCATCTCAAACCACACCATCGGTCAACCACACCTCCTCGCTAAGATAGGATTTTCCATCCATTCCTTGCTCAGAGTTCACTGAAAATGTTCTGGAATCACTTCTAAGCTAAAACTCCTGGCAAGGAATTTTTAGGTTAAGTTAGGAGCTCTCTGAGAGGATTCTCAGAATCTTTAGGGAAACGGGCCCAGATAACTTACATGACTGGTTCAAGCAGACAAAACATGGGAACCTGGAGCCATGTCGACATTAGATTACCCTGGTAGTAATCTCTATTAATCTCCAGTATTATTACATTGTTTGATACAATATTGTTTTATTTGATATTATGTAAATGTGAATTTTAATTTTTTATTGGTTTATTTATTATTATCATATGTTCTATTTATATTGTTTAAAGATTTAAGTTAATATTGTGTCCAGTTTGGCCCTGTAAATAAAATGGTATTATTTTTTGACAAAGTGTGTGCGGTTTCGTTTTCTTAAGTAACCGGTTCAAGAACCGTTTAAGCACCGGAACCGTTTAAAAAATACAGAGTAGGTACTGGTATCGAATAAAACCCAACCGATACCCAACCCTAATTATAAATGATTTATTTATCTGTGCACATTTTTTTTTATTAATGTGCCTCGTAATCTTTAATCGCCCTACAATTGTTCTTGTTCCAGAAGCCATTTTACTCGGATATACGGCACTATAGGGAGGAAAAGATGAGCGCAACTTTAATTTCAAATCAATACTTTTGCACATATAACTACTGTATCTTTCACAGAACACACGCAGAGGAAGCATATTCTTTCATTTAGCTACACTAAAATGTGCATAACTTTAGTCATTCATACAGGACTATAATCAGACTTGTTATAGTTTTGCTGTTTAAATTGACCTGCGTGAGAGAGATCGATGCCATTAGAAATTACTGAAACGATTTCAGTGCAGCTTCAACAAATAAATCCTGCTTTTCAGCCCACGACGGAAACAATAAGAACTAGTTCTATTAGCCTGGCTATTATTAAAGATGTTTGAGAAAATATTACATATCAGATTTAAAACATCTTATTTTCTTTCAGTTTAACACACAGAAGTAGATGAACGTCTTGCCGACAGAGAATTCATCGTTTAAATGACTTTACAAAATTTATCTCACCTGAGTAAACCACAGGTAGGCCTACAACGAGGAAGAAAATGATGAACTTCATTATGGATGAAAATCCTTGATTCTGACCCAGAAATCTTTGTGTGGTTACAGAAGAGCGCTGTAAAAACTCTTTAGCCTTTGCTACATCTGAATCAACAGGTATATCTGGTTACTGAACGGAAATCACTGCAGTTCGGGAGAAACAGCCTCGATGCGGAACTTTAGGGAGAAATCTTTTACTCACAGTTTGTTGTAACTATCAGTAACCAGTTTTTCCTGTTGATTCTGATGTAGCAAAGGCTAAAGAGTTTTTACAGCGCTCTTTGTCGACTACACAAAGAATTGTCGGTCAAATACATGGATTTTCATCTGCAATGAAGTTCATTTTATTCATCCATGTTCCTTTTGTTTACTCAGGTGATATTCATTTTGCAATTTAAATTGAACGATGAATTCTTCGTCAGCATGGCCTTCAGCTACTTCTGTGTGTTGAAGAGACGTAAAATCATGAAACATTTTTAATAGAACGGATTTAATTATATAAAAGTATATAAAAAGTAAGCTAAGAATTTCAGTTGGGATTAGTGTCTCAAATTTAATTAATATTCATTTGGATGATGACACTGTATGTGGTGTTTAATCATGTTTGATATCTTTATGGCTTTGTTTTGTTCTGCTCAATGTTTGTTCAGAGTTTCACAGGTTTATGACCACATACACTGAAATAAATGGACAGACGACTGCAGGAACTCCAGAGATTTCTATTGTAACGACACTGGATGATCATCAGATTGATTATTATGACAGTAAGATAAAGAAGCTGATTACCAGACAGGACTGGATGATGGAGTTTGTATCTGATTCTGAAGAACTGTGGAAGGAAGACACTAAGATCAGAAAACATGTTCATCAGATCTACAAAAACAACATTCCTATTATAATGCAGCGATTCAGTCAGACAGATGGTGAGAGAAAATGCTTTATACTACATATTTAAATGTGAAAAAGTACATTGTGCATTAAACAAAAAGACCAGATGTTTATTTTTTCTCTCCTGCAACCGTTTTCTCTTTCAGGAGTTCATGTATCAGAGGATGTATGGATGTGATTATGATGATGAGACTGGAGAATCACATGGGTTTGTTATTATAATGAGCCATTAATGTATCATTCTTTTCTCCTGCATTGCTTCATTATATATATAAAACATAAAAACTTAGCACAAATAAGTTAATCATGTGGATAAATGTAACTGATTTGATCTGAAGTATTAAATATTTTCCTCACATTTTTCTCAATCTCTTTCAGCTCCTGAAGTGTCTCTGTTACAGAAGAATCCCTCTTCTCCAGTAGTGTGTCATGCCACAGGTTTCTACCCATCAAGAGTGATTATTACCTGGTTAAGGAATGGAATAAATTGGCGCCACATTGAGGATGTGGATCTTGGAGATCTTCTGCCAAATGAGGACGAGACCTTCCAGAAGAACCATACCCTCAATATTTCTCGAGACGACTGAAAGAACGACCTGTTCACTTGTGTTGTGGAGCACGAGGGAGAAACCATCCGGAAGATTCTGACTGACGATGAGATCAAGAGTAACAACAGTAAGTGCGGTAGAGTGTTTATGGTACTTACTATAAAGTTTATCCTATCCTTATAGCCTTATCTGGCTAATTGGTCATTGATCTGAATGGAGGGACAGAAAGCTCTCAGATTTTATAAAAAAAATAATGGCTGAACTAACCCTTTAAGATCACAGTGGGCATATCTATCAAAATATATCTTTTTAAAATCAAAATCACACATTAAAGTTGAAAGGGTTATTTCACCTGAAAATGATCATTCTGTCATTTACTTGCCCTGATGTCTTTCAAATCTGTGCGACTCTCATAAAGACGACATACAGCAATATTGGGATAATTCATACAATGAATGCGACTGGGAAAAGAGTAAAGTAAGTTGGTATTCATCTCGGTTCACTACGCAAACAGGTTTATTCTCGTGTATGTAAATAAGGCACCAGATTTGAATGAGTTTTGTGTCTCAAACTAAACATTTGCATGACTTCAGAAGATTCTTGCAAGTTTAATTCAGATTTTAGTTCAGTTTTAACTGTCTTTACCAGTTATTAATTGCAGTGCTTCAACTTGCCAAGGCAACATTTGTAATTTAATTTTAATTTTAATTTTTAATTTTAAATCTCTGCGAGTGTGAGGTCACAGGGACTCCTCGCTATGCTCAATTTTAATTTAATTCAATTTTGGTTAATGATATTAATCCTGGACATAGCTAATTAATAAATTGTTATTAGTATTGATTATTATTTCACCAGTTAGTTGTTTAAGCCTTTTATTGCTGTTTCTGTATATTATTGTTTTTTTTTTTTTTTTACAAGTGTTTTTTTTTTTTTTTTTTTTTGAAGGACCTACAAATGCACACTTGCTTATTACTATGCTGCTTACACTGGTGTGTGTGATAGGAGTCATAGTCCTGGTTATTAGTGCTGTATTCTATATGAGGTCCGAAGTAAGTACAGGTCCTTCTCAAAAAATTAGCATATTGTGATAAAGTTAATTATTTTCCATAATGTAATGATAAAAATTAAACTTTCATATATTTTAGATTCATTGCACACCAACTGAAATATTTCAGGTCTTTTATTGTTTTAATACTGATGATTTTGGCATACAGCTCATGAAAACCCAAAATTCCTATCTAAAAAAATTAGCATATCATGAAAAGGTTCTCTAAACGAGCTATTAACATAATCATCTGAATCAACTAATTAACTCTAAACACCTGCAAAAGATTCCTGAGGCTTTTAAAAACTCCCAGCCTGTTTCATTACTCAAAACCGCAATCATGGGTAAGACTGCCGACCTGACTGCTGTCCAGAAGGCCATCATTGACACCCTCAAGCAAGAGGGTAAGACACAGAAAGAAATTTCTGAACAAATAGGCTGTTCCCAGAGTGCTGTATCAAGGCACCTCAGTGGGAAGGAAAAAGTGTGGCAAAAAACGCTGCACAACGAGAAGAGGTGACCGGACCCTGAGGAAGATTGTGGAGAAGGACCGATTCCAGACCTTGGGGACCTGCGGAAGCAGTGGACTGAGTCTGGAGTAGAAACATCCAGAGCCACCGTGCACAGGCGTGTGCAGGAAATGGGCTACAGGTGCCGCATTCCCCAGGTCAAGCCACTTTTGAACCAGAAACAGCGGCAGAAGCGCCTGACCTGGGCTACAGAGAAGCAGCACTGGACTGTTTGCTCATTTGAAAGCAAATTTTGCATGTCATTCGGAAATCAAAGTGCCAGAGTCTGGAGGAAGACTGGGGAGAAGGAAATGCCAAAATGCCTGAAGTCCAGTGTCAAGTACCCACAGTCAGTGATGGTCTGGGGTGCCATGTCAGCTGCTGGTGTTGGTCCACTGTGTTTTATCAAAGGCAGGGTCAATGCAGCTAGCTATCAGGAGATTTTGGAGCACTTCATGCTTCCATCTGCTGAAAAGCTTTATGGAGATGAAGATTTCATTTTTCAGCACGACCTGGCACCTGCTCACAGTGCCAAACCCACTGGTAAATGGTTTACTGACCATGGTATTACTGTGCTCAATTGGCCTGCCAACTCTCCTGACCTGAACCCCATAGAGAATCTGTGGGATATTGTGAAGAGAAAGTTGAGAGACGCAAGACCCAACACTCTGGATGAGCTTAAGGCCGCTATCGAAGCATCCTGGGCCTCCATAACACCTCAGCAGTGCCACAGGCTGATTGCCTCCATGCCACGCCGCATTGAAGCAGTCATTTCTGCAAAAGGATTCCCGACCAAGTACTGAGTGCATAACTGAACATAATTATTTGAAGGTTGACTTTTTTTGTATTAAAAACACTTATTTTATTGGTCGGATGAAATATGCAAATTTTTTGATAGGAATTTTGGGTTTTCATGAGCTGTATGCCAAAATCATCAGTATTAAAACAATAAAAGACCTGAAATATTTCAGTTGGTGTGCAATGAATCTAAAATATATGAAAGTTAAATTTTTATCACTACATTATGGAAAATAATGAACTTTATCACAATATGCTAATTTTTTTAGAAGGACCTGTATATGTTTCCATGTCTTTCTTTGCTCTTATTTCTCATTCTAGTGGTTTCATCAGCTGTAGGATGATGGGAATGTCCTCAGCAATGACACAAGCATTCAAAAGTTTGGATTTACAGACATTTTAATGTGTTTGATAGAAACCCCAGTAAGGTGGAATTAAACAGAGCTAATGCTTTGTAGCACCAACCAGTTGATCACGTCGGCTATTTGATTAAATTACTGGAGTCTAATTTGCAGACACAGCTCCTCTCTTCATGGACTGTGACACAAAGCAGATGTCATGGGACCTTTAATTAAGTTAATGATTCTCTAACAATGAAACAAAGAAGTGCTCTGTCGTATTGACATGTGACAGGCGCCCATATGGGTACAAACCGTAAAATGTATGTTACTATGTTTTATCATCTCTGGAGTAAAATTGAACGCATTTTTACATCACTGTCATGAAACATGCAAAGTCGGTCTCGAGGGAATAAAAGGAACACTTATCCGCACACTTTTCTCCCAGCTGATTGGTGCATTCACGCCAGAGGAGGCCTGAACAGAAGTGTCTTTAAAGAAGACGCACCAAGCACCTCATCATCGCTGTGCTCTTCTCTCTTACCTCCTTCGATCCGATGTAACCTATACTCGTGATCCCCCGCCTCGGGGGATCTTTCCTCTTCTTTCCTTTTGCTTAAGTTTGTTTTCCTTTGTTCATTTCCCCAGAAATTAACTTAGTGTGTAGCCTATTATTTATCTGGTAATTTACGTCAAATACCTTTAAGCCTTCTTTGAAACTGCGCGCTCCAGACCGCAGCAAACCACGTGACGCTCCAACACGTGAACACACAAAGACCAGCCGCTCACACACGCAACAGGGCTCAGACACATGAGAACTATGCAAGTATATTTCAGTTACCAAGATTTTAGAGCATTAAGACTGTGTTTTTCCGTGTTGTCTCTTGAAGGTTCAAATGTCCAGGTGAATTTTGCCATCCTGTGATCCTACGGATCTCTCTCTCTCTCTCTATCTCTCACTCACTCTCTCACTCACTCTCTCTCTCTCTTCCCAACTCTCTCTCTCTCCCTCTCATTTTTATCTTCCTCTCTCATCCTATTTTAATTCGTGTTTGTAATGTTTTTCGTTTTGTTTGTTTCGGGTGTATACACATATATATTCTGTGTGAATTGTAGTTTGATGTATTATTAGTCCAATTATTAAAACCATTATATTCTTGATTGCTTCTGTCTAAAATGCTAAATTTTACAAAGTCAATGAGATGTTGATCCTAGCTACAAAAGCTTTTATTATTGACTACGTTGAGTAGTCTAATTTTATAAACACAGGAAAATTAATGTTCACGGCCAGAAAATTAATTAGAAGTTGATAAGTTAATCTTACGGCCGTTTGCTGGACAAACAGTTCGATAGCTAAATTAATTCCATTAAAGGTTATCTCATATAATCGATCTGGAAATGGACCATTGATATATGAATGAGGAATTATAATTTGTTGTGATTGATCATTCATATGTACAATCGATCTATTTTCAACTTCGATAATTTAACTGGTCACATGCTGTTTCAGTGGTCATACAAATCGTGTAATTAAAAATATCCTAATTTAATCAATCTTTATGACTTTACTTTGCAGAAACCAGAGCCTGAGCTGTCAACCAATGAAAGCGAAGGAAAGATGTTCATTGACAAAGGTCAATGAAGAGTTTCCAACAATCGTCTGCACTTTCTCCAGATTTCAGTCCGGTTGGGAATCTTCAGGTCATTTCCAGGATGCTTGTGTGACCAAAACATGTTTCAGTGTTGAATAATATATTCATGAGTAGATGCCACGGAAATGTTTTCCCAAACAAGACATGACCAATCGAACAAAGAAAAAGAACATATGTGTGGCATTGAGTCTATAAAAACACACTGGAGACATATCAATGAATAAGTGTGAATGCAAATCAGCTAAAGAACATCCAGAGACTGTCCGGATATGTTAATATCAGGTGTAATGGGCGCCTTAGATGTTGTTGCTGTGTGTGATTTTGTCTTTCACCACTCGCGTTTGTATATATTTTAAATGAAAATTGTCCCTTTTTTTTGTAAATATACAATTTATTTTCAAGTTGTACAACTATAACTTTTGAGTTTCAAATGGAAAAAAATAAACAATAAAACATTTAAGAAATGTTCAGTTCTCCTTTTTTCAACGAAGTTGGTGTGCGTTTATACAAGTGTTCAGTATGTGAGTTCTTTGTTATTAAGTTAATATATATATTATATATACATGGGGTAGGCAAGTTCAGTCCTAGAGAGCCGCTGTCCTGCAGAATTTAGTTCCAACCCTACAGTGTAAAAAAAAACTGTAGAAATTACAGTATTACTGGCAGCTGCTTGCCAGTAACTTACTGTAGATTTACATTGATGTTATTTACTGGCAACAGTTTGTTTAAAGTTAAATGAACTTTAAACATAAACATATCTTTACCGAATAAAACTAAAATAACAGCCTCATGCAAAGCATTCTGGGAATAAAAACATATAAAAAAACAATAAAACAATAAAAACAATAAAAACAAAATATCTGAAGGAAAAAAAACAGAAAAAGGTTGATGAAAATTTCTGGTTCCCAGAATGCTTTGCATTAGATTGTTGTTATTTTTTTTATTCTGTAAAGACAAAGACTTGTTAATGTTTAATGTTCATTTAACTTTGAACAAACTGTTGCCAGTAAATATACATCAATTTAAATCTACAGTAAGTTACTGGCAAACAGCTGCAAAACTACAGCAATTTTTTTACAGTGTAATCAAACACACCTGAACAAGCTAATCAATGTCTTCAGGATTACTAAGACTATAGGCAGGTGAGGGTTTTTTCAGTGTTGGAGCCAAATTCTGCAGGACAGCGGCTCTCTAGGACTGAACTTGCCTACCCCCGATATATACCAATAAATATGGTATGTCTTCAGTTCCCAGAATGCACCATGGCATAAATGTATTATGCAGATTACTGTTTATGCGTTTATACTGTCATTTATACTTGGTATAAATATGCTTTTCCATGCACTTAAAGATGCATTAATTAAAAATCTGGTGATATAGTTTTTTTTGTTGATAATGTCAGATAAATTGTTGCATTTGCCTTTTATCCTGAAGACTTTTAAACATCAAACCGGGACTGACAAGAGGGTAAGTATGATGACAGTTTTCATTTCTGGGTGCACTGTACCTTTAAATATGGGATTTGAAGCCCGAGTCTGATCAGTAGTGATCCTGAAGTGGAGCCGAAATATCAAGGTCCCGTCCATAGACTCAATCACCAGCAGAGCTGTCAATCATGATGCCACACCCTGTTTATAGCATCAAATAATTTACTTAAAACAAACTTAATTGAAAAATGAACACTTGAGCATATGACAGCGTGGTAAGAGTTACCTAAAATGACAGAAATCATCTTTGGAAAAAGTTTGAAGTTTAAATGGATTTTTTAGTTTGGCTCGCGTCCCATTGGATTACATGGAGAGGGCGGGGCTTATAACCTATACTGCAGCCAGCCACCAGGGGCGATCAAAATGCTTTGGCTTCAGGACATGTTGATTTTAATGCTATAAAAGTTGTTTTTTGTTTTAAAATTACTGTCAAATTGATTAATGTCGATTAATCAACATAACATTATTTGTGTGGGCCGAATGTGTGTGTGTGTGTGTGTGTGTGATTGTCCTGAGGCTGGCTGATGAGTGTGAGGTCACAGGGACTCCTTGATACACTCAGCTCTTGGTGTTTTAGGACTTTGTAATGGTATGTGTTTGGGTCGCTTGTTTTTAGGTGTTTCCGGAATTTGATGTCTCTTTTTGGGATGTTTAGAAGGAGAGGGTATTTGGCCTAATTCTGACTGGTATCCATCGTTTTCTAGTTTTCTTTTTACTTTAAGTATACTTTTACAGAAATCTAAATGTAAATGGAGTTTCAATCGGATATTTTTCACAATTTAAGAAATCAAATTTTATTGGAGGACCCCACATTTCACTGCCATATAATGCAGTTGTTGATCTGAAAAGTTTGAGCCAGATTTGGATTGGGATTTCAATTTTAATCAAACTTATGGCATTTAAAGCTCTTTGAGCTTTCTCTTTGAGTTCATTCATGGCCAAAGTAAAGTTACCAGTTGAAGATATTTTCATGCCGAGGTAAGTGTATGTTTGTGCTCTCGATGGTTCTGTGTGATGGTGTGAATGTGTGTGTTGGTCCCTGAGATCTGGAGTGTTTCTGGAACATCATTACTGTAGTTTTCTGAAGGTTGACGGTCAGGGCTCAGGACTCACAGTAATCCTCCAGCAGATTCAGGCTGTCCTGAAGACCCTCTTTAGTGGGTGACAGGAGAACCAGGTCATCGGTGTAGAGAAGACACTTTCTCACAAGGGACATTCGCACCGGATAGTTCTAGAAACTAGTCACCAGGATGGTTCCCCGAGAACTAATGGTTCCCTTAAGGCGGACGTACACGGTGCGAGTTCGGACATTCGGGAGGTCGTGAGATATTGCACATGTTACGAGTTAGTTAACTTGATAATCGCAGCAAAGCAGCTGGTACATGGCACGGCTTTCCTGCACGAATTTTATCCCGAGCCGGCGGCAATCACGTGAGCTTTCACGCTAAACACAGACACCGGATCTTTCAATGTTGCAAGCAACTTCAGATAGAAAAATCACAGAAAGGCGTGTGCAAATGATTTGTTGAAAAGCAGAGAACAAGTAGCCATTCCTTTCAACATGAGAGAGAGAGAGAGAGAGAGAGAGAGAAAGATATGTATGCGTGTGTGACAGTGTATGCGCACAATGTATGGTTGCTACCACTGAGCTGTAGCCCCATTGATCTAGCCTGTGACGTGGTTGTGTATGATCTGGCAATAGGGGACAGTCTACGCTGGTGAAAATCGGGCCGATTCCCTGAATTTTTTAAGCATGTTTAAAAATTATCAGGAGGTCGGGAGGTGCTCGTAACGTGCTCTGCTCCTTTCACACGCTGCGAGCCGCGACCATGCGAGCATCACCGATTTCCACACGTTCATCTGCGAGCTCGTAAAACAGAAAAAATCACACCGTGTACGTCCGCCTTTAGGAACGTTTTCCTGGTTGTATTCGCACCGCCAGTAGGAGCTGTGAAGTGAGAGACGCTCATAAGACATGCTTGTGGTTGTGACTTTTATTTTGACGGCGCTGAGAATGACTGAACACACAGTGCTCACATTCTCCGTGTTCATTAGTTTACAATCTGTCTAACAGTCCTGTCTAATACGATATTAGACAGAATTGTTATACATAGAAAGCAGTGTTTGGAATAACGCCGTTTAAAAGAACGACGTTATTTTTTCAGTAACGGGTAATCTAACTAATTACCTTTCCCGTCGTTACAACGGTGTTAACGTTACTGGACGTTAAATGCGGTGCGTTTAAGTTTGGTTTGAAAAGTGCTGGGGACAGAGACGCATTCGCAAGTGCATTTTCAAAAGTGCTGGGTACAAACTTGTCAATCTGTGCAGCCTCTCTGTTCAACCCGTAAATAAATCCATCGATCCGCAAATTTTGTTTGAGTACTTAAATGGTCTAGTGGTAGATCTTTTGCCAAGCGTGTCAGAGGTTACGGGTTCTAATCCGCACTCGTATAGTTTTTTTTCTCTTATCAAAACTGAATATGTTCATCAGTGGTTACAGTCTATATCAAGCAGGGACACGTTTGTGTGCATTTTATTTAGTGATTTCACCGGAATGAATAGAGAGTCTCCACAACGGCGATAGATTGAAGCGCGCGTCCGAGTGAAGACTGCGCGAGCCACAAGAGAACACTGTATCCATGACACCGATTGAGTTCAAAAACAACACATTTTAGCGCTAGATCTCTTATTTAATAGCGAACTAAATGGCAACACATGGCGTTGTTAGAGTTTGATTTATTTAATTTGCTACAGTTACTGCAAACACACTTTATATTATTTAACTCTTTACTTTTGAAGAAAATATTTGAAGTAGCCAACAGAATGTCTACCAGACCAGTTGTCTGACATTGGGAGTTTGATTTATTTAATTAAAAATAAGACTACAGAGCTAAACACACTTTTTTGTTGTTTAAAAGTTTACTTTTGTTGTGAAGAAAACACTTGGAAGTACAGGTTGTTTACTTGACCAGTTGTCTCAGGTTGAGAGAGTTTGATTTAGTTTTCAAGAGTTAAATGCACTTTATATGGTGCAACTGTTTACTTATCTTACAAATATAATACTCGAAGTGCAGGATAAACCTCTTGCTGTCTGTCAACGTGCAATAAATATCGAAAGTTATGTACAAACACCTGTCTGTTCTACTCATTTCAACTGACTTGGGAAAACTGCTAAAAAAAAATCTAATTCTTTGACATATAGCAACTTTTTTTTTAACAGTAACGCAAATAGTTACTTTCCCTGGTAACGACTACGAGTTACTTTTATTATAGATTAAATCAGTTACTAACTCAATTACTTTTTGGAACAAGTAGTGAGTAACTTTAACTAATTACTTTTTTAAAGTAACGTTCCCAACACTGATAGAAAGTAGACAGTAATAAAGTTAGTAGCGTATGCGTGTGTTTGATGTCCAGTGTTGCTGAGCAGAAATAAATAATCATGTTTCTCTTGGTCTCCTCAAAGTTGCGTTGGATTTTCTCCTCAGCGTAAAGGTTAAGAGCTTTATCTATCACTGTTTTACATGTTCGTAGAGTTAGTTTCTGGAGTAAATATATAGTCAAGTCAAATCAAAGTTTATTTATAAAGCACTTTTTAAAAACAGCAAGTGTTTATCAAAGTGCTGTACACACATATCCCATATCAATAGTACAGACAGTCAACAGCAAACAACAAGGCAACTCTCACATAGCATCAAATGCCAAACTATAAAAATATGTTTTTAAGGTAGATTTAAAAACAGCAAGTGTTTGAGCTTGTCTAATGTACAGGGGCAAACTATTCCAGAGCTTGGGTGCCGCCACAGCAAATGCTCTGTCACCCCTGCTCTTCAACTTAACCCGTGGGACAACTAAAAGATTATATAGGCTATAATCTGTGTGCTTAACCTTTTTAAAAAATAAGGAAGTCTAAAAGTCATTTCAACATTTTAGGCCGAAGGCTGAGAAGTTTTGACCTTGAATATTGTGATTTCATCAAAAAGCTTTTTTAAAAAAACATTGTTTGTCATTCTGAGAAAAAAGAACGACCCAAAAAAAACAGTTTAGACATCCACCCCTTCTTAAAGTTCAGCAGGTCAGGCGTCATCTGTCTGGCGGACATCTCGGCATGGATGAAGGAACATCACCTGCAGCTCAACCTGGCAAAGACTGAGCTTCTCGTCCCCCCTGCCAATCCGTCTCTACAGCACGACTTCACTATCCAGCTAGAGTCATCCTCAATCACCCCATCAAGGTCGGTCAGAAATCTTGGAGTAATATTTGATGACCAGCTGACCTTCACAGACCACATTACAAAGACAGCTCGATCATGCAGGTTTGCAATGGACAACATCAGGAAGATCAGGCCTTTCCTAACTGAGCATGCAACACAACTTCTCGTCCAGGCCCTGATTATTTCTAGGCTTGATTACTGCAATGCTCTTCTGGCTGGACTTCTATCATGTGCAACTAAACCTCTACACATGATCCAGAATGCTGCAGCCCGCCTTGTCTTCAACGAGCCCAAAAGGGCTCACGTCACTCCTCTGTTCATCTCTCTGCACTGGCTACCACTCGCTGCTCGCATCAAGTTCAAGGCTTTGACGCTTGCTTACAGATCTACCACAGACTCAGCTCCGTCCTACTTTCACTCCCTACTACAAGACTACGTCCCTACCAGAAGCCTACGATCGGTCAATGAGCGACGGCTCATGGTGCCATCACAGCGAGGCACTAAATCACTCTCCAGAACATTCTCATTCACAGTTCCTTTCTGGTGGAATGATCTCCCCACCCTCGTCCGTAATGCAGAATCCCTGATAACATTCAAAAGACAACTGAAAACTCATCTCTTCCGTGAGCACTTAAAGGGATAGTTCACTCAAAAATGAAAATTCTGTCAGTAATTACTCTCCCTCATGTTGTTCCAACCCCGTAAGACCTTCGTTCATCTTCGGAACACAAATTGAGATATTTTTGATTAAATCTGAGAGCTGGATCACTCCACCATAGGCTTTTAAGGGATTGAAACTTGCCGGCCCCGAAAAGTTATTAAAGACATCGTTAAAATAGTCCAAGTGACTACAGTGGCTCAATCTTAAGTTTATCAAGCGACGAGAATACTTTTTGTGCGCAAAAACAAAACAAAAATAACGACTTTATTTCAACTATTCATTTCCTTCTCTGTGGGCCTCGAGTCAGTTAGCGTAGTGTGATTGCGTAGTGTTATACGCCACACGTAGGCTCACTATTGGCCGACGCTGGTCATGTGTGTGATGCGTGTGACGTACAACACAGAAGCGCTGCGCTGTTACACTAGTGAACTCACTCGAGGCCCACAGAGAAGGAAATGCATAGTTAAAATAAAGTCGTTATTTTTGTTTGTTTTTGCGCACAAAAAGTATTCTCGTCGCTTGATAAACTTAAGATTGAGCCACTGTAGACACTTGGACTATTTTAACGATGTCTTTAATAACTTTTCGGGGCTGGCAAGTTTCAATCCCTTAGAAGCCTATGGAGGAGTGATCCAGCTCTCAGATTTCATCAAAAATATCTTAATTCGTGTTCCGAAGATGAACGAAGGTCTTACGGGGTTGAACAACATGAGGGAGAGTAATTACTGACAGAATTTACATTTTTGGGTGAACTATCCCTTTAACATAAAAAAAACCCTTTCCTCCCCTTTATATCTTCCCTTGTCTGGTTTATGCTACTCTGAGCAATGCCTGAACTTTGTATTTTGAGCACTTATTGCATTATTCTTGCCTCTTCAAGATGACTCGCTTGCTTTAGTCCTCAGTTGTAAGTCGCTTTGGATAAAAGTGTCTGCTAAATTACTAAATGTAAATGTAATGTAAATGTCATGATGTTCAAATCCAGCCGCAGCACAAACACAAACGCAGATGTTTTCTTATGCAAAACCACAACAAATTAAACGATGGAGTCACAGTTCAACCTCTTTAAAGTAGTGTTGGACTGAATAAGTTAATCAAGCTGTCTATTAAAACAAGGGTTTATCAGGGATGTGAAATTATCAATAGTCTGTCTGAAGAAAAAAAAAAAAAAACGCATACTGAGCAAAGCGACCGCAACTAGTGAGTAAAAGCTAAACTTCCGCATTGAGACTGTTTATCTAAGGCATCAGAGATGTCTGTTCTCCACAATCTCACCACTTTTTCATGTTGATTCACACGTAGTGACGACAAGAGTTTTTACAGCGCTCTTCAACAACTGCACATAAAGTACGGATCAAATACAAGGATTTTCATCCATACAAGGATTTTCATCCATTAAACTCAGTGTTACTTTAATTTTATTATAGTTTTATGATTATTTTGAATTGGCTTTTATTTTTATTAGCTTTTTTTTTTTTGGTCCAGAGACTTCCACAAAAGATATATGTAAATGTTATAATATTTAGACCATATTATTAGTTTCAACCAGAATAACAAAAAAGTGTCAATGAAAAGCAAATTAATCATTTTAATGCTTCAACTTATTTCAGTTTATTGCCAAGGCAACATTTCTCATTTTTTCTACTAAAATTTAAATTTGATTTATTACTTATTTAATTTTATTTCAGCTTCATTTCAGTCAACAGAATTTTTTTTAATAGTAGTTAAAAAAAATAGTAGACAGAAAATCATGAGTTGTTTTTAATCTGATGTGTAAAATTTTCTCAAATATCTTTTATAATATCCAAGCTAATAGAAGTAGTTAACAGATTTAGGGCCCTACCATACATGCGGTGCATTGCAGCGCCAAACAAGTGTTTTTTGCTAGTTTAAGCCCGACGCTTTCATTTTCACGTCCTGTACCACGTTGTTTAAATAGTAAATGCATTTGTGCTCATCTGTGCGCCCATGGGCGGCTGGTCTGAGAACAAGGTGTGTTCAGGCGCGTTGTTGGCGCGTTGCCATTTTGAGGAACCGAAATAAACTGAACCATTGACCAACTGCAACCTGGTCTAAAGGCAATGCTGCAGTATTCATTTATCTATTGTTATTTAAAAAGCGCGTTAGTAATATACGCCTATAGGCGGGTCCAACACGCACGTACACTGCTTATTACACACACACTCTGCTTATTACACACACAAACATGCCAAATATTAATAAAAGGATTACAATGTTAAAGATATGGTGAATCCGGCTTGTCCCGTTGATGGTCTCGCTTTAACCTTGCGCACGAGCAGATCTGTTTCCTTGCTAGAGAATCCGTCATGGCGCGGGTGCAACTGGCTTTTAAAGGGAATGGGAGATGAGACTCTGTTTGTTTTTCAGCACGTTATGCTTAAAACACACCCATTACTCGAAAATAGAGACGAGCCTTTTAGACCATGCGCCGGGAGCACCGACCATTTTTTCCGTCGTTAAACTAACAAAAGTAGATTCAGACACAGCCTAACCGCTTTAGACCATGCGATTAGATCGTTAAAATAGGGCCCAGGTCTGGATGGTGTGGAGAGTGGAGCTACAACAATGTCAAATATGGGGAAAATAATGTGTTTTAGTAGAGCCCCAAAACAAAATCAAGACTTTGTAAAATGTTATAATATGGCCTATTTGTTATTCTTCTTAATATTTCCCTTTAGCGGCTAATGAATCGAAATGTCTTGCACATTCACAGATAGCTAATTTCCGCATTGCAAAATAAGGTGGATAAAGTGATCATGTTGATCATGTCGAGATTAATTTCATGCTACCTTTATGGGTTTGTTGGAGCATTAACATTTTGTGTATATGTACAGAAAAGCGTCCTCTAAGCGTCTGTATTGAGAGTTTATCTAGAGCATCATTGGTGCATGTTCTGCACTATCTGCATCTTCCTGTGGTAAGAGCTTCTTCCTGTTGATTCACATGTGGTGAGGACTAAAGTGTGTTTACAGCACTCTTCGACAACTACACTTAAAGAAGTGTGTCAAATATAAGGATTTTCATCCATAATGAAGTTCATCATTTTCTTCATCTACACTCACCTAAAGGATTATTAGGAACACCATACTAATACTGTGTTTGACCCCCTTTCGCCTTCAGAACTGCCTTAATTCTACGTGGCATTGATTCAACAAGGTGCTGAAAGCATTCTTTAGAAATGGCCCATATTGATAGGATAGCATCTTGCAGTTGATGGAGATTTGTGGGATGCACATCCAGGGCACGAAGCTCCCGTTCCACCACATCCCAAAGATGCTATATTGGGTTGAGATCTGGTGACTGTGGGGTCATTTTAGTACAGTGAACTCATTGTCATGTTCAAGAAACCAATTTGAGATGATTCGAGCTTTGTGACATGGTGCATTATCCTGCTGGAAGTAGCCATCAGAGGATGGGTACATGGTGGCCATAAAGGGATGGACATGGTCAGAAACAATGCTCAGGTAGGGCGTGGCATTTAAACGATGCCTAATTGGCACTAAGGGGCCTAAAGTGTGCCAAGAAAACATCCCCCACACCATTACACCAGCACCACCAGCCTGCACAGTGGTAACAAGGCATGATGGATCCATGTTCTCATTCTGTTTACGCCAAATTCTGACTCTACCATCTAAATGTCTCAACAGAAATCGAGACTCATCAGACCAGGCAACATTTTTCCAGTCTTCAACTGTCCAATTTTGGTGAGCTCTTGCAAATTGTAGCCTCTTTTTCCTATTTGTAGTGGAGATGAGTGGTACCTGGTGGGGTCTTCTGCTGTTGTAGCCCATCCGCCTCAAGGTTGTGTGTGTTGTGGCTTCACAAATGCTTTGCTGCATACCTCGGTTGTAACGAGTGGTTATTTCAGTCAAAGTTGCTCTTCTATCAGCTTGAATCAGTCGGCCCATTCTCCTCTGACCTCTAGCATCAACAAGGCATTTTCGCACACAGGACTGCCGCATACTGGATGTTTTTCCCATTTCATACCATTCTTTGTAAACCCTAGAAATGGTTGTGCGTGAAAATCCCAGTAACTGAGCAGATTGTGAAATACTCAGACCGGCCCGTCTGGCACCAACAACCATGCCACACTCAAAATTGCTTAAATCACCTTTCTTTCCCATTCTGACATTCAGTTTGGAGTTCAGGAGATTGTCTTGACCAGGACCACACCCCTAAATGCATTGAAGCAACTGCCATGTGATTGGTTTATTAGATAACTGCATTAATGAGAAATTGAGCAGGTGTTCCTAATAATCCTTTAGGTGCGTGTATGTTCCTTTGGTTTACTCAAGTGAGTTTCATTTCGTAAAGTCGTTTAAACTATGACTTCAACGAGGCCTTCAGCTACTTCCATGTGTTGAACTCAGTGCTATACTCTAGTTTTATTATTATTTTCAAATGGCTTTTATTTTTATATTTTTAGTATATATATTCATGTTATTTAAGTGTAATTGTTTTTAGTAATTTCGTTTATGTGCTGTGTTTTTTTTTATTAAATATTGAAATTTATTTTTATTTCAGTTTTGTTAATTTTGTTCATATTTTGAAATAGCTTTTAGTTTTATAATCATAGTTTATATTTTAATTTGAATTGTAGTTTTTTTTTTAGCAATTTATATATTTATATATAAATATATATATAAATTGCTATTTCGGTTTAATTGATTTTTATTTCAGTATTTTTTATTTATTTTCAGTTAATAATTTTAGTGCTTCAATTTGAACTTATTTCCGTTTATTGCTAAGAGAACATTTCTAATTTGAGTAAAGTCTAAGTTTTTCAACTAATATTTACACTATTTATTATTAATTTTATTTGATATCATCTTTATTTCCAGTTAATAGTTTCAGTTGTTGAACTGACAGAAACGTCTCGGTTACGTACACTGCCGTTCAAAAGTTTGGGGTCAGTAATATTTTCAATATTTTTAAAAGAAGTCACTTATGCTCACCATGCAATGCTGTATTTATTTCATTAAAAATACAACAAAAAACAGTAATATTGTGAAATATTATTACAATTTAAAATAACTGTTTTCGATTTTAATATATTTTAAAATATAATGTATTCCTGTGATCAAAGCTGAATTTTCAGCATCATTACTCCAGTCTTCAGTGTCACATGATCCTTCAGAAATCAGTATAATATGATGATTTGATGCTCAAGAAACATTTATGATTATTATCAATGTTGAAAACAGTTGTGTACCATTTTTTTTAGGATTCTTTGATGAACAGGAAGTTAAAAACAACAG
The DNA here is from genome assembly GCA_026230005.1 of Gila orcuttii. Lineage (NCBI taxonomy): Eukaryota > Metazoa > Chordata > Actinopteri > Cypriniformes > Leuciscidae > Gila > Gila orcuttii. Next base: position 3,573,318 of record JAPDVR010000020.1, on the reverse strand, counting down.
CATTTATTCGAAATATAATCTTTATAAATGTCTTTACTGTCACTTTTGATCAATTTAATTCCTCCTTGATGAATAAAAGTATTGATTTATTTTATTTATTTCCCCAAAAAAATAAAATAAAAATTCTACGGACCCTAACATTTTGAACAGTAGTGTTTAATGTTACAAAAGATTCTATTTCAGATAAATGCTGTTCTTTTGAACTTTCTATTCATCAAAGAATCCTGAAATAAATATGTAAATAACTGTTTTCAACATTGATAATAATGAGAAATGTTTCTTGAGCATCAAATCATCATATTATACTGATTTCTGAAGGATCATGTGACACTGAAGACTGGAGTAATGATGCTGAAAATTCAGCTTTGATCACAGGAATAAATTACACTTTACTATATATTCACATGGAAAACGTCTCAGTTACATATGGTAACCCTCGTTCCCTGAAGGAGGGAACGGAGACGTAGGTCGTGACCGACCAATAGGAATCTCGTTAGAGAGGCAATCTACTTCGAGTGAAACTAAAACAAGCCAATACACATTGGCGTGCAATCATTTGCATCAGCTGCGCGCCCTCGTTAGCGCGGGTATAAACGAGCAGCTGGTGGATTGCACTTCAGTTTTCGCTGAGGAGCCAACCTGATAAGCTGGCCGTCCCGGCGGGAGACAGCAGATGCGGCGACGGGACCTACGTCTCCGTTCCCTCCTTCAGGGAACGAGGGTTACCATATGTAACCGAGACGTTCCCTATCAGTCGGTCACTACAACGTAGGTCGTGACCGACCAATAGGAATCCCTACCAAAGCGCCGCAGCTGCTGAACCCCATCCAGCGCCCTGAGCAAGCCTTCTACCCCTTCTTGCCTGGAAGGACGTCAGGAGGAGGCCTACACAGAGTGTACCCGACACTGTTGTTCCGTGACAACCCATACAGTGAGACATTGCATAACACTGGGAAAGCGTGCTCTCTCCGTTTAGGAAGGAGAACGCTGCGGAAGCCACTTCTTCAAAGAGTTATGTGGAAAATACGTATGGACTAACCCGAGGTTGTACTGCATACGAAATAATGGGTGACTTAGCCCAAGGGAAAGACACGGGCTTCCGATAGGAGTGTCCGTGGAAAATATACACATATGGGATCCCCGTAGGGTCATACATACGGAACCAAGCCCAGATCCGGCTCTCAAAGATTCAGCGGATAAAGGCCTGGCACTGGACGCTCCGCCATGTCCGGGCCGAGGGGTTTTGGAGGACTCGACAGGTTTCTCACTCTGGAGCAATAAGGGTGCACGGTAGCGTGCGCAAGCCGACAGAGCCGGGCCTCTCGGTGCTTCTACCCGTTTAGGGTGAGAACACGGGAGGAGACCGGCTCTACACGCAGGCTATAAAATCTAGCGAACGTGTTAGGTGTCGCCCAGCCCGCAGCTCTACAGATATCTGTTAGCGAGGTGCCACGAGCCAGCGCCCAGGAGGATGCAACGCCTCTCGTGGAGTGTGCATGCAACCTGAGCGGGCAGGGCACGCCTTGAGCTTGGTAAGCCAAGGCGATGGCATCCACTATCCAGTGGGCCATCCCCTGCTTTGAGACAGCCTTTCCCTTCTGCTGGCCTCCGTAACAGACAAAGAGCTGGTCTGAGCCAATGCAGCTGGGGGTCCGTCCACACCCCTGACACTGCATGCCCGTTGTACGTGGCACCCCAGCCGGTGGCAGAGGCATCTGTGAATACCACAGCATGCCTGGACACCTGTTCCAAGGGGACTCCTGCCCGCAGGAACAAGGGGTCTGCCCACGGGTTGAAGGTCTGGCGGCACGCCGATGTGATTGCCACCCAGTGAGTGCCGTGATGCCACGCCCATCTCGGGACTCGGCCGTGAAGCCAGTGCTGAAGCGGTCTCATATGAAGCAGGCCGAGCGGGGTTACCGCTGCTGCTGCTGCCATATGCCCCAGGAGCCTCTGAAAGAATTTCAGTGGGACCGCTGTCCTGCCTTTGAACGTGTTCAAGCAGTTCAGCACCGACTGAGCACGCTGCTCTGTGAGGCGCGCTGTCTGAGCGACCAAATCCAACTCCATACCGAGATAAGAGATCCTCTGCACAGAGGAGAGTTTGCTCTTTTCCCAGTTGACCTGAAGACCCAACTGGCTGAGGTGCCTGAGCACTAGGTCCCTGTGTTCGCATAGCTGATCTCGAGAGTGTGCTAGTATGAGCCAGTCGTCGAGATAGTTGAGGATGCGAACGCCCTGTTCTCTCATGGGAACAAGGGCCCCCTCCGTGACTTTCATGAAGACACGGGGGGACAGGGACAGCCCGAAGGGTAGGACTTTGTACTGATATGCTCGACCCTCGAACGCAAAGCGCAGGAACGGCCTGTGTCGAGGAAGAATCGAGACATGAAAGTACGCGTCCTTCAGGTAGATCGCTGCAAACCAATCTCGGGGACGGATGCATTCGAAAATGCGTCTCTGCGTGAGCATTTTGAACGGTAGCTTGTGGAGGCTCCGATTCAAAACTCGCAGATCCAAGATCGGTCGTAACCCACCACCTTTCTTGGGTATAATGAAGTAGGGACTGTAGTGCCCTGACCTCATATCGGCTGGAGGGACCGGCTCTATCGCATCCTTCGCCAGTAGGACTGTGATCTCCGCACGCAAGACATGGGCATCGGCTGCTCTCACTGTAGTGGAGTGGATGGCCCGAAACTTGGGGGGACGCCAGGCGAACTGAATCGCATAGCCGAGCCTGATGGTTCGAATGAGCCAGCGAGACGGACTGGGGAGCGCTAACCAGGCTCGCAGAGACCGTACAAGCGGGACCAAAGGGACCGTAGGCGTACCCGGAGTGGGGCAGAGAGGTGGAACACAGGGACGCGGCTCGGGAGGCTCTCTCTGGGAGGCGGCCCGTAGCGGGGTCTGAGTGTACTGTGCAGCACTTACCTGGTTCCATGGGGCAGGAGGTGCGGGAGGCGGCTCGGTGGCGTTCTCGGACCGTACACAGCTGCCGGCTGGCGATAGAAGAGGCGGATGAGAGTGGTGAGGATTCCGTCCCCCCACTGCTCTCCGGGTCCTCTTCGGACCCAGAGATGATAGAAACTGCTCTTTTATTGAAAATTTGGGTACCGCTGGTTTTAAGGCCAGCGGCGGAACACAAAGAAAACGAAACACAGGATTTTCCACCCGGCCCTCCTCCGGGGGATGGAGCGATTCGGTCTCCTGGAGAGCAGTCCCTTCCATCTCTTGGTCGCCCGTTCTAGGGCCACTTGCTCTTGGCTTTGCCGCCCTTCTTGGCGGGGCCCTGGACAGGCGGGGCGCCCTGCCTGCGACCGGCTCTACGGCGCTGTTTAGATGGAGGCTGCTGCTCTGGTGCGGGAGCGGGGGCAGAAGCAGGAGGACGCCCCCGGCGACGAGCAGACTGAGGGGCCGCAGGTGGTGGGGTGGAGGCAGCAGCTGACCGCCGCGGCAGGATGTGCTTGATGGCCTCAGTCTGCTTTTGTACAGCCGAGAACTGCTGGGCAAAGCTCTCGACCGCGTCGCCGAAGAGGCCGAAAACGCCGAAACGGAGATGTAGTCGACTGATTGGGATCACGCTTAGGGAGCCTGTCATCTTCGAGCACTGTTAAAACAAGCCAATGCACATTGGCGTGCGAGATCTGAATCGGGTTTAAAATACGGAAGTGGATGCACGCACCAGTTGTTTTTCCGGTGGTCCAGCAATAGTGGCGACGGGACTACGTCTCCGTTCCCTCCTTCAGGGAACGAGGGTTACATACGCAACCGAGGCTGGGAGCCGTACCTTGGAAGAATACACATATGGGATCGCCGTAGGGATCACAACATATGGACCCAGCCTAACATAGGTTTCACCAGTGCATACGAGTGATAAGCCTGCCTTCGGACGCTCCGCCACGTCCGTTGCCAAAGGGTAAGGAGGAACTCGACAAGGTTCGGTTAATAAGAGGAACTCTACTGGAGCAAGAATTGCTAAGTATCCAGTCCAAAGAGGCGAATGGCGCAGCAAGCCGACACTTCAAACCGGGCTTACAGTGAAACTGGCTTCATGTGAAGGGAGCCCATGGGAAGCAGCTGTTCGACACATAAGCTAGTGAACATGATAGGTGTCGCCCAGCCCCCAACTCTTTTTGTCATCTGTTCAGCGAGGCACTCTGTGTCAACGCCTAGGAGGGAGCAATACTCACTTAGGAGGAGCTCACCACCCTGGTGGGCACATGCATCTTGGGAAAACTTTCTCACTAAGATGAAGGCAACCACATGTAGTGGGCCAACCTCTGCTTGGAAACAGCCTTCTGCTGGTCTCCGTTACAGACAAGAGCTGGTCTGAGGTCCAGGCTTTGCATTCTGAGCACGTATAATGGCAATGTACTCACAGGAAGGAGCCAGGAAGGGTTGTTGAGAGGAGAGGTCTGGTTGGGCCAATAAGGGGAAACTAGCAAGACCTGCTCCATTTCCTCCCTGACTTTAGCACAGTTGTGTCCAGGACGGCTTACTGGGGAACTTCTACAGGGGCCCGGGGCCAGCTGTGGCCAGAGTCTTTCTGTGTCGAGGGAAGTCCACTCAGACAGGAGAAAAAAGGCCCGAAGCAGAGTCTGAGTGTGGTGTACAACACTTACCTGTCTCCACGTGATGGCAGGGGGTGCGTGAGAAGGCGTGACCGGGTCCTCGAACCACACCCAACTGCCGGCTGATACAAGAGGGAGCTGAGGGGTGCAAGGCTTTACAGGGTCGCACATCGCCAGTCTGGCCCTCTTGGGACCCAGGAACAGAGGAATTTGCTCTTTCTTTTGAGTCGGGTACCGCTGGACTCCGGGGAGTCAGCGGCGAAACAGTAACCATCTGAAGAGCTCGTTCCCCCATCCCTGGGTGGCCTGTGTCAGGGATGCTTGGCCTTACGCTTGCCACCTGGATTGGCAGCATCTGACACAGGCTGGGCGGCCTGCATGCGGCTGGCTCCACGCTGAGGCCTGGGTGGAGGCTCCTGCGGCGGCCGGGGGACACCCTCGGCGACGAGCAGGCGGAGGAACTACCAGCGGCGGGGTGGAGGCAGCAGCGGGCCGCTGGGGCACGAAGAAAGGTGCCGTCCACAACCTGGTAAGCTCTCCATGCACTTTGGGAAAGAAAGGCACTAGGGCGGCGAGCTGAGAACCAGCGCGGCCCGACCCAAGATACCAATCATCCAACCGAGACTGTTCGGGACACGCTGGAGGATTCCACTCGAGCCCGACAGCCTCTGCGTTTCAGCATAGCATATATATATATTTATCTTTTTTTTTTTCAACACGTGATGTGACCGTCAGAGGGGGACAGGGAACGACCGCATCCAGAAACGCACGGATGGAATGACATCTTGAAAAAGATGCAAACGCACCCGTGTAGCTCTTTCAGGAAATGGGACCCGTCACCAGTGCCGGAGCACACAGGGGAATGACTGCGGCAACGCTGAACAGTGAACTGAAACAGTGAAGCACTCACTTTTCAGCCCTCTAACCAGCCGTTAACAAACACACAGAAATGATGCAGTTAAAACAGCAGTTGAGAACTCAGAAGCTCGCGATCACCGCTGCACTTGCGCTGTAGAAACACCAGCATTGGGCATTGGGAGAGACTTCCTGAAGAACACCGACACACTCGCTCGTTCAAAACTTCAACACTCCTCAGAGACATCGACACCGATCGGATCCGAAGCAAAAGACAAATGGTGCGTGCATCCACTTCCGGATTTATCCCCGCGCCGCATGTGTGAGATGCAGATCTCGCACGCCAATGTGCAATGTGTGTCGAACATGAGCGACTGAAAGGGAACTCATGAGATTTTTTTAATCTGATTCAGTGCTTGCCGTTTCTGTTGTGGATTGAAAAGCAGTTTTTTTTATTTTTATTTTTTCTCACTGAAATGTGCTAATATGTTTCCATATTTTCCAATGACATCAATTCGTCTCATGCAGGCAGGTCAATTTCAATGACTGTTTTGGAATAAAGACCTTTTATTAAAGAGACACTCAGCAAATTATTGCAGAAATTAAAGCACTTTGAAACATGTAAGTGTAAAAAAGTTATTGAAGTTCAGGTTTACTGTAAAGCAAATGCACTTTTATATATGTTTTACATAATACTTTTTACCTTAAATTGTCTCTAAATTTGTTAAAGTTGTGTCCAAATTTGAATTTGATGTCTCAAAAAAGTTTAGCGCTAAAAGTTTTTAAAGTAGCATTACCATAGTAAAACAATGTTCGATTTCAAAACAGTTTCACGGGATTAATTTTTAATGTTTTTCTAATGATATTTTTTCTAAAACATATGTGCAAACGTATTGATTTGAAATTAAAAGAAAAAGTGATTGACTCAAACAGTAATTTGATTTATGACATTGTTGCATTTGAGAGCTTTATGTCTTTATGTTTGTTGTTTGTTCAGAGTTACACAGCTTTATCACCACATACACTGAAATAAATGGACAGACGACTGCAGGAACTCCAGAGATTTTTGCTGTAACGACACTGGATGATCATCAGATTGATTATTATGACAGTAATATAAAGAAGCTGATTCCCAAAAAGGACTGGATGAAGGAGTTTGCATCTACAGAACTGTGGAAGAAATACACTGAGATCAGAGAAAAACTACAGAAGATCTACAAAATCAACATTCCTGTTATAATGCACCATTTCAGTCATTCACATGGTGAGAGAAAAAACTTTATGCTACATTTTTAAATGTGAAAGATTATCTTGTACATAAAAAACGAGCAGATGTTATGGTATCCCCTTTTTCAGGTGTTCATACGTATCAGAGGATGTATGGCTGTGAATATGATGACAAGACTGGAGAAACACAAGGGTTAGATCAGTACGGTTATGATGGAGAGGATTTCATCTCACTGGACCTGAGGGACTTCAGATACATCACATCTGTACCACAGGGAATAACAACAGTGCATAGGTGGAATAATGACAGAGAACAGCTTACATTTCTGAAAAAATACTATAATAATAAGTGTGTTTACTGGCTGAAGGAGATCTTGAAGTTCTGGAAAGAGGCTAACAGGATAACAGGTACCCTTTGTTCACCAAGTAGATCATTTATACATTATAGCAGGGATGCACTGATAGGATTTATCTGCATCATCAAATCATTTTCATTGAACATGGATTGAATCCATTTTTTACGAAGAAACATGAGATTGGAGGAAACAAATATGTCAATGCTCTTGCGCTCTCTCACAAAACTTTAGCATCTTTTTATATCTGCCTTTTTTATGCTATAGCTGATTAGCCAATATTCTGATGGTTTTATATCGCTCAATAATAAATAATGAGTCATTGTTTGTATCTGTTTTATCTTATTGGCTTCATTAAACCAAATATACTTTTATTCATAAATTTATATGATCTAAAATAATACACTTTTTTTCTCACATTTTTCTCAATCTTTTTCAGCTCCTGAAGTGTCTCTGTTACAGAAGAATCCCTCTTCTCCAGTAGTGTGTCATGCCACAGGTTTCTACCCATCAAGAGAGATTATTAACTGGTTAAAAAATGGACAGGTGCACGATGAGGATGTGGATCTTGGAGAGCTTCTGCCAAATGAGGACGAGACCTTCCAGAAGACATCTACCATTCGTGTTTCTCCAGGCGACTGGAAGAACAACAAGTTCATTTGTGAGGTGGAGCACGAGGGAGAAACCATCCAGAAGACTCACGATGAGATCAAGAGTAACTACCGTAAGTTGTTAATAACTTACAAGTTGTTAATGGTTATGCCTCTTTAATTCATAGTTTTCACCTGATATCACACTCAGGTCTGCCCAACTGGTGGACAAGACGAGGCTTTTCTTCCACCGCCAGTCATTTTACCAAGTATGTACCAACTTCTAATGTAGGAAAACGTCTCGGTTACGTATGTAACCCTTGTTCCCTGAGTAGGGAACGGAGACGTTACGTCGGATGACGACGAAATGGGGTTTCGCTTAGAAAGCCTATCAACTTCGAGTATTACAAAACGAGCCAATGGCAAAGAAATGCCATGGGTCTGTGGAATTTGCATGACGTAACTCCGCCCCACCTCGTGGGTATAAAAGGAGGAAGTCTGCAACAGCAGTTTATGTTTCTTCGCTGAGGAGCCAAGACTGAGCTCAGGCGATCCCCGCGGTACAGCGGAAAGTGGCAGGAAGACGTAACGTCTCCGTTCCCTACTCAGGGAACGAGGGTTACATACGTAACCGAGACGTTCCCTTTCGTTGTCACTCCGAGTTACGTCGCATGACGACGAAATGGGGTTACCAGTCTAATCACGCCACCTTCTCAGCTGTCTTCCAGTGCCCTGCGTAAATCTGAGATCCCTGTCGTGGAACTAGCACGGACGAAGGACTCCTATTTAGCACAGGAATACCAAGGTACACTGGGGAGCATATCCCACAATTTTAGAGGAAATATGCAATTATTGCCAACCCAGAGGGGGGGACTTAGAGAATACACATATGACCCGAAGGATGCATATGGAGAACACTGGGGTGTCCAGCCGCAGGTGGAATATTTCAACCCCAGGGTGGCAAGGTGGCTTGCCAAGGGAAAGACACATGCTCGAGAGAGGCTTACAGTGGAAATACACATGTGGGGGTCGCTCAGGGGAGGGACCATGCACACGGGAGGCACCTAGCCGGCGCGCAGGCAATAGACACTGGCGGCGACGTCAGAAGTGCTGGAGGAACTCAGGGCTTTCGGAGAAGGTCACCTGAGGGGAATATCGCACATATCCAGTCCGTGGAGTGGAATGGCGAGCAAGCGAAAACACCTGAGCGGGTCCAGTACTAGCTAGTTGAAGCGAGTACATGAGAGGACACAGGCTCCACTCGGAGATTGTAAAATCTGGCGAATGTGTTTGGTGTCGCCCAGCCTGCAGCTCTGCAGATGTCTGTTAGCGAGGCGCCATGCCTTGCTGCTGGTAAGCCAAAGCAATGGCGTCCACTATCCAGTGAGACAACCTTTGCTTGGAGAGAGCCTTTCCCTTCAGCTTCCCACCATAACAGACAAAGAGCTGGTCTGAGGTCCTGAAACACTGGGTTCTGTCCACATAGGTGCGGAGAGCACGTACTGGACAGAGCAGTGCCAAGGCTGGGTCTGCCTCCTCCAGGGGCAGCGCTTGCAGGTTCACCACCTGGTCCCGGAAGGGAGTGGTAGGAACCTTGGGCACATATCCAGGCCGGGGTCTCAGGATCACGTGAGAGTAAGCCGGCCCGAATTCCAGGCACGCTTCGTCAACGGAGAATGCGTGCAGGTCCCCTACCCTCTTGATGGAGACCAGTGCAACCAGGAGCGCTGTCTTCATTGACAGGAACTTAAGCTCCACTGACTGCAGAGGCTCAAAGGGAGCACTCCGCAGGGCAGTTAGCACCACTGCGAGGTCCCAAGAGGGAACGAGAGGAGGGCGAGGAGGATTCAGTCTCCTCGCTCCTCTCAGGAACCTGACGATCAGGTCGTGCTTCCCCAAAGACTTACCTTCAACAAGGTCATGCTGTGCGGCAATGGCGGCGACATAGACCTTTAGGGTGGAGGGAGACAGCCTTCGCTCCAACCCATCTTGTAGGAAGGAAAGCACGACACCAATCGAACATCTCCGGGGGTCTTCTCGGTGAGAAGAGCACCAGCTGACGAAGAGGTTCCACTTCAACGCATAGAGATGTCTCGTGGACGCTGCTCTAGCGGAAGTGATGGTAGCCACCACCGGTGGTGGTAGGGTACTCAAACCTGCCTCGTCCCGTCCAGGAGCCACACGTGGAGGTTCCAAAGATCGGGACGAGGGTGTCATAGGGTGCCCCGTCCCTGAGAAAGGAGGTCCTTCCTCAGAGGTATGGGCCAGGGAGGTGCTGTCGCGAGGAGAACTAGTTCGGAGAACCAGGTCCTGGTGGGCCAGTACGGCGCAACCAGCATGACCTGCTCCTCGTCCTCCCTGACCTACGCAAGGTCTGCGCAAGAAGGCTCACTGGGGGAAACGCATACTTGCGGCCCTACGGCCAGCTGGCGCCAGAGCATCCGTGCCGAGCGTGCCCTCGGTCAGGGAATAGTACTGGGCGCAATGGGTCGAGTCGTGGGAGGCAAACAGATCTATCTGTCTAGACTGGTCCCAAATCAGCTGAACCGACCGGGGATGGAGCCGCCATTCTCCCGGGAGGAGCTGAAACCGTGAGAGCTCGTCGGCTACACAGTTCAGAGCTCCGGGGATATAAATGGCACGAAGCGCTCAGATGCTTCTGGCTCCATAAGAGGAGGTGGCGGGCGAGTTGTGACATACGGCGGGAGCGTAGACCACCTTGACGGTTGATGTACGCTACAGTGGCGGTATTGTCTGATCGGACTAGTACGTGTTGGCCCTTGAGCACGGCCCGGAAGCGGTGCAGAGCAAGACGTACAGCCAGCAACTCGAGGCAATTGATGTGCCATAGGCACTGGGGTCCTCATCCAGGAGCCCGCGGCAGCACGTCCATTGCACATGGCGCCCCAGCCCGTGGAAGAGGCATCTGTCGATACAACAAAATGCCGCGAAGCTCGTTCCAGAGGCACTCCGGCCCGTAGAAAGCTGAGGTTCGCCCACGGGGTGAAGGTCTGACGGCAGGTCGGAGTAACTGGTACTCGGAGGGTGCCGTGTTGCCATGCCCACCTCGGGACTCGGTCGTGAAGCCAAAGCTGAAGCGGTCTCATATGAAGCAATCCGAGCGGCGTTGCCGCGGCTGCAGAGGCCAAATGCCCCAGGAGCCTCTGAAAAAGTTTCAGAGGAACCGCACTCTTGCCCTTGAACTGTCTCAGGCAAGTCAGCAGTGACTGCGCGCGCTCGCTCGTAAGCTGCGCGGACATGGCGACCGAGTCGATTTCCATACCGAGAAAAGAGATCCTCTGCACGGGGCAAAGTTTGCTCTTCTCCCAGTTGACCCGAAGGCCCAGATGGGCTAGGTGCCGGAGCACTAGGTCCCTGTGTTCGCAAACCTGATCCCGAGAGTGAGCTAGAATCAGCCAGTCGTCGAGATAGTTCAGGATGCGAACCCCATGTTCCCGAAGAGGAACAAGGGCTGCCTCGACGACCTTCGTGAAGACGTGAGGAGACAGGGCTAACCCGAATGGGAGAACCGCGTACTGATATGCCTGCCCCTCGAAAGCAAACCGTAGAAACGGCCTGTGTCGAGGAAGAATGGAGACATGGAAGTAGGCGTCCTTCAGGTCGATCGCTGCAAACCAATCCTGGGGCCGCACGCATTCGAAAACGCGTTTGGCGGTGAGCATCTTGAACGGCAGCCTGTGAAGGGAGCGGTTCAGCACGCGCAAGTCCAGGATTGGCCGAAACCCACCGGTTTTCTTGGGGACAATGAAGTAAGGGCTGTAGAAGCCGGACCTCATCTCGGCTGGAGGGACAGTCTCGATTGCACCCTTCGCCAGCAGGGTGGCAATCTCTGCTCTCATGATGGGGGCATTGCCACCGACCAAGTGGAGCGGACTCCCCTGAAGCGGGGAGGAGACCGTGCGAACTGAATCGCATAGCAGAGCCTGACGGTACGCGCGATCCAGCGGGACAGGCGGGGAAGCTCTAACCAGGCTCCCAGGAACTGAACCAGCGGGATCATGCGGGCGACAGGCGTCCCCCCGGAGGGGCAGCAAAGCGGAGTAACTGGCCCAGACGTGGACGGCATAGCGGCCCGGTGTGGGGGCACAGTTAGCAACCGCGCCCTGGCAGAGAGGGCCAGGGGAGGACCAGGCTGGTCATCCCGCGGGGGCCTGCTCTGCCAGGGGTCTGGCGACAGAGGGGGACAGGGGCGAAGCGGTCCGTGGACGGCACGCCGTGTCAACCACCACTGGGACAGAGGGGGACGAGGAGAGCACGGCTTGTGGGCGGCGCTCTGTGTCGTCCCGAACTCTGTGTGCACAGAGACGGGAGAGTCAGTTCTGGAGAATAGGGATTCTTCCCCGGCCCTCCACCGGGGAAAGGAGTGGTCCTGCTACCAACTCCTGGAAAGAACTGAGTCCCATCTCTGGGCCGAGGAGCCCATCTCAGGAGCGCCGCTTAAGGCGTCCGCCCGCGGGCCCCCAGAGCCGGCCCGGGTGAACGGGCAGGGTGGGAGCCGCGGGAGGGCACCTTCGGCGGTGGGCAGACCAAGGGATCTGAGCGGACGGCGGGGCCATCGGGACAGAACCAACGTCAGTCTGCACATGGGCGGTTGAGAACTGTTGGGCGAAGTTCTCAACCGCACCGCCGAAGAGGCCGACCTGGGATATGGGAACGTCGGACAGACGGGGCCGCGCGACATTCAGCACATCAGACAGGTTCAGCCACAGAATGGTAGGCATCACCTGACCCAGGGAGCGTACGGCCACTTTCGTTGCTCGGAGAGCAAGGTCAGTGGCGGCGCGCGACTCAGTGAAGAGCCCTGGGTCAGTCCCGCCCTCGTGCAAGTCCATGAGCATCTGGGTCGGGGACCAGCAGAATGGCCATGGCCTGCAGAGAGGCGGCTGCCAGTCCCGTGGTACTATAGGATCTCGCCACAAGTGTAGACGAAAACTATAGACCATGGGCGGGTGCTTAGGATTGCGCCGAGAAGAAGCACTCTGAGGACACATAGCATCGTAACAGAGCGTTCAGCCGGGGAACCCCAGTGTACCCATGGCAGCGGCCCCATCGAGGGGGGAAAGGCGGATGAGATCAGCGAGCGGTCCCGAGAAAACCAAGGGGTCTTCTGGGACTTCGAGATCTCATCATGCACGTCCGGGAGGGAAGGTATTGGGGTTTGCCGTGGACGAGGGTCGGCGGCCTTACCCAAAAACCAATCGTCCCAGGAAAGCATGGCCGTCATCTCTGGATCAGACTCAGGCACAGCCGTATGCACACCAGAAGGTGGCAGCTGTGACGAGTCGTCACTTCCCAGAGAATCAAACCCACCTTGTGAAGCTGCTACATACATAGTATCATCCTCTGTAGCTTTAAATGAAACACACGGGCCACCAGAGGGTAGACTCGTGGGAATCACCTATTCACTAGCGGGCACCGCCGTTGAGGGGAGGCTGGGGTCACGGACACGGAGTCGGCGCCTTGTTCCAGACCAACACCCTCAGGTCACCCTGGCCACCAGCCGAAGATCGGGGGGTGGATGAGGGGACTCTCACTCTTGCGAGTTCACAGAGTCTCGACCTATATGACGCGATGATCATGTTCCCACAGAGAGAACATGAGTCATCCACGAGCGCTGCTCTAGCATGATCAAGCCCAAACATACCAGACAACGCTCGTGCCCATCAGAGTCCGATACCAAGCTGCCGCAACCATTCGTTTTTTTTTTGTTTTTTTTTTAATGCACGGGCGAGCCGTCTTTAAAAAGACGTGCCACGTGCGAGCTCTTTTATGAAAGGAGAGAAACTCCGCGATGTTGAAGCGAGCAGGGAGAAACACACTCACTGGCAGATCACTGCACAGACCAGCAGGCAATGTGAATTCGCTGCAGATCGCCGTCACACCAACACCGGAGAGTGGCTCGTCTCGTAGAGCGAAGTCAGAAATAGCTGTGGAGTGAAGAGATACTCTTGGCTCCGAAGCGAAAACTTAAACTGCTGTTGCAGACTTCCTCCTTTTATACCCACGAGGTGGGGCGGAGTTACGTCATGCAAATTCCGCAGACCCATGGCATTTCTTTGCCATTGGCTCGTTTTGTAATACTCGAAGTTGATAGGCTTTCTAAGCGAAACCCCATTTCGTCGTCATCCGACGTAACTCGGAGTGACAACGAAAGGGAACAGCCATATTTAAAATTACATTCAATACACACATTATATATGATGCATATCATACACAGGTGAGATGAACCCAAAATATAAATGCAATGCAACGCTTGAATGTTTCTCGTTAAGTATTTTCCATAGAAAACCATGAAAGAGAAAACCATTTAGCGTGTTTCTGCTCACTTGTATACATCAATAAGATCTGTGAATCTTTTAATATCACTGTTTTAGTACCTTAAGGCACTTTATTTCAATATTCGAAGTGGTTTTCTACATTAAGTGTTTTTCACATTTTTCACAGCTGTTTTTAGTGATTAAAATACTGCAGCAAGTGCTGTATATGGGTGACAAGTGCACAAAACTTGCATTTTGTTTACATATTTTAGTTTTTCTTTTTTTTCATGTAAAATTGACAAGCCTGTACTGCAACCCTATTATTGTTTTGCCCTCCAGCATATTTCTAGTCTTCCAAAATCAGCTTTGTTTGAGGGACAGACCAACATTTAAGTTGTTATCCATTGCAGTGCACTAAAAACAGGTTTGCTCTCCTGGAAATATATATGAGCTGATATTGGTGTATTTACTTAAACCTATTTCAGTTACTGTAGGTGCCAAGGCAACATTTACAACATATTTACATTTCTATTTAATTTGATTTAAGCTATATTACAATTAACACTTTTTTTTATCTTGTTAAGGACCTACACAAGAATACATGTACTTCTGTGTGTGATGGGAGTATTCATAGTTGTACTGTAGTCCGTATGAAGCAAGTAAGTATATGTTTACATGTCTTTTTTTCTGATCTTTCTCTGAACTGCTCTAATTTCTCATTCTAGTGCAGCTTCATCAGCTGTAGGATTATGGGAATGTACGGAGCCCCTAAAGGGACATGGTGATAGTAAAACATATGGGATATGTTTAAACACATGTCAATGCTTTTGGGTTCTCTCGCAAATATTTTGTGTTCCCTGAGAAACTTTGCATTTACTCTTTCTTGCTCAGGGAATTCAATAATTTAGTTAGAGAACGCAAAGTTTCTCGGGTAAATTCAAAAGTTGTGTGAGAGAACACAATGTTTCTCTGGGGAACACAGGCTTTTTTCCATCACAATGTCCCTTTAGGGGCTCCGTAGGAATGTCCTGAACAATGACACAAGCATTCAAAAGCCTGGATTTACAGAGACATGTTAATGCATTTGATATAAATTCCAGTAAGGTGGAATTAAAGGTGCATAGCGCAAGTCTCTGAGTTTTTGCAGAGCTATGCCCCCCTCTGGCAACAAGCAAAACTGCAACCAGAGTGTGTTTTCTTTGTCTTATACGTGGAGTTTGCGTTGGGGTTTTGAATGGACTACAAGCCGGTCTCTTTGAATCCATCTTCTACTTTTGTCGCGCGAGTTGTCTTCACTGATACGGAGAATTGCGGCGAATACAAAAACCTGCCAGACATAGCCAGGTGAGCGTGAACACGCATGACGTCACGCCCAGTCTCAAATTCCGTCCCAAATCCCTCTTATTTATTTTTACTGTACAGGATTATAGAGGCCATCGCAGTGATCAGAGAAGGGCTCATTCAGCCCATCAGGCAATTGTTTATGCATGTATGGGTTAGAAAAATGGGTATTTTTAACATGAACTGTTGCGCAATGCACCTTTAAATAGAGCCAACGCTTCACTGTTGAATATATACACACACATGTGCTGATTTGATGCAACTGACAATAGTTAACGAAAGTAGAGTGTAAGTTTTAAAAGATATGTTTTCAAAAATAGTCAAAGCCAAAAGTTTGTCTTCAAGCAACATTTCCGATAAAGAGATTTGCATTTTACTATTTCAATGTATAATTACATGCATTTGGGATTTGAAGTGGTCACATAATGTTTCAGTGGTCATACAAATCATGTAATTAAAAAGTCCTCATTTAATCTTTATGACATTACTTTGCAGAAACTACAGTTTGAGCAGACGATCTGTCAAAATAAAAGCAGAGCTAAAGTGTCAAAAATCTTGGAAGAGTTTCCTCCGATCGTCTGCACTTTCTCCAGATTTCAGTCTTCAGGATGTGAGAGAACAGATGATTTCCAGCATCCTTGTGGGACCAAAACATGTTTTTATTTTAGATGAAAGGGTAAATTTCCTGTAAATGTACAATTTCAATGTGTTTTTCAAGTTGTAACCACTGATTTTAAATAGTTTAAAGGCTTTTATGATTTTAAATGTTTAAACATTAAAACATTTTTAAAGAACAGTTGCCATTCTCTTTTTTCCTCAATAACAGTACGTTAGAAGAATTTAAAATTTAAAAGTAAGCATGTCTTATTTTATATAATAATAATTTAAATACTAATTGTAGGTGCAACATCAGTTTGTAAATGTAAATGATGTGTTTTGTAATACGTGCAAAAATTTGGGAATTTTAATATAAATATAAAACTATTTTTATTAACTATTTAATACCTTGCACTTGCAACGTAAAATAAAATTAATAGTTATATTTTTTGAGTCTTATATCTCACAATTTAGCCTTTTTTTGTATCTTGAAAAAAAAAACTAAACATAAATGTGTTTTGTTATCACTAATATACGCAGGCGTTATTCAGGCTCATATCTTCATTTCTTTGCTTTCTCATTATGAGTATGTTGGCATTTAAGTAAGTAAATACAAGTATGTGTTAAGTATTTAAGTTCTTTGTTATTAGAAAGCATGGCAAGTTTTGAGTTCCCAGAATGCTCCATGACATCAGTGTATTATGCAGATTACTGTTTGTGGGTTTATATTGTTATTAATGGTGGAATGACCAGTCCTGGGTCTTTCCGATCATTTAGAGCTGTATTAACTAAAAAAATATGTTATATAAAAATATGTGTCAGATAAATTGTTGCATTTGCCTTTTACCCAGAAGACTTTTAAACATGAAACCTGGACTGACATGAGGGTAAGTATGATGACAGTTTTCATTTTTGGGTGCACTGTACCTTTAAATAATACACCACACCACCTGATGCATTTTCTATCACTTTATTTATTGTGGTGAATATTCAGAGATCATCTCTTTAATTGTGTTTGTTGGTTGTCACTAATATTGTGCTATAGATATATTTACAGCTATATACTGTATATGTATTTAAAAAATATGGGTAGCCTACTTGCTTATATATATATATATATATATATATATATATATATATATATATATATATATATATATATATATATATATAAGCAAGTGCCCATATTTTTTTTTTAGCTGTTACATACGCATACTGTTATAGCAGTATTTGTGTTGAGTATTTTAGTATTCAGTTGTGAACATAGCCGTTGTCCTTATTAAGGTCTCCCTCCATCGCATCACTGTCTCTCAGAAAATTAAACAGTGTTTCAGATGATAAAACCCTAAATCGCGTAATTTTCCACCTCATGGGGCCGGATGTGTGAGCGCCACTGAAATATTGTTCTTGGTTATGAAAATGAAGAGATTCCAGCACGTAAGCCACTTTTTGGCTCACGAGACACACTGTGGCGCTTCAGGAGGAATATAAACAGGTTTTGGCTCACCTTCTTTGCCCTCTTGTTTCAAACAGCGAGGGTCTTTCTCTCTCCTCGTCTTTCCTCTCAGCAGGTTTATTCCTCTCAGCGGGTTTATTCCTCTCTCGGAGGCCCGAGTGCTTGCAGCGTGATTCCAGCGGCCATTAGCTCGACGAGAGGTAGAGAAGATAAACGCGCGGGCGAGTAAACACACACACACACACACACACTCGCACCCCGCTGCTCGCCACGGGCCAAGAGTTCCTGAAGAATCCTGAAGATTTCCCAGACCAAATCACATCTTCAGTTTCTCTCATCTGGAGGTTCATATTGTCATCTCTGACCTCTAGAGAAGAACCACTTACATGACACACACGTGTTCTGCCTCAAACACTACAGTTTTAGGTGTTCAATTCGGTGTTATTTACTATTTTCTGCACAAGTTTTAGATAGAAACTTGATTTAATATGTAGAATGTTTCCCTTGTTGCCAGGGTGTTGCTATGCACTTCTCTTCTATTGTGTGATGTTGCTATGCAGTTGGCAGTGTTATAATGTTATTACCAGAGCCCGTCTAACGGAGAGCCTTGGCACTTCCTATTAGCCCCATTGTATATCATCTTGGTTGCAGTTCCATTAGAGTTCCACTGGAGGTGATCGCGGGCGAGTGCAGAATGAATGGGAGTCTATGGAGCTAGACGGCTAAATGTATCCCTTTCTCCTGCTTGTCATTGAATCAACGTAGATTGTATTGTTGATTCCGCAAGTTCAATATAGATTATAGTCCAAAAGTGGAATGAACGAGTACTTATGTCCTTTCGATTTCTTACAGGTTAGGTCGTTGTTGGCCGGAACACGCTAGCATTCTGCTACTACGTGACGTCATCACATTTTTGAACGGATTTTTAGAACAGATAAGTGAACTTAAAAATGCTGTTTTCAGCTGAGTGTATTATCTTACACCCCCCCCCCCCCCTTTTGAATGCAACTTTCAAATTACTTGACAAAAAATTACATCCTGAGAAAAGTGGTTTTCTGGTGGTGAAACCCCATAGACTCCCATTCATTCTGCACTCGCCTGCGAGCGCCCCCGCATAGACAGAGACGTGTTACTGCAGCCAGTCCAGAAACCAGAAGTAACCAGACAGTGCCAATTCTCTTCTATTAGACAATCTCTGTTATTACTAGGGTCGTTGAGGATGTAACTGCTGCGTTGTGGTTAGTATGTTGCTAGAGTGTTCTTAGTTGTCAGGGCATTGCTATTCCGTTGCTAGGGTGTTTAAAGTACTTGCTAAGGTGTTACTAAGTGATTTCTAAGGTGTGTGGCTTGTCATGTTTTTAAATTCTGTCAAAAACTTTTGTTAGATGTGATTAATCGTGACTAATCGATTTGATAGCACTATCTTAAATGCATAAGTTTGTTAGGTTTTTTTAATGTAAAACTTTTTTGTAACGTTTCATAAACTTATAATGTTGTCAGCACATCCTCTTATTAATGTTTTAAAACATCTTTACCACGTCAAACTTTTCACTGTGCTTTGTATTAAATATTGCATTTAAATGCACAGATTTTATTAAAATTTCAACTGAAACGTTCCAGAAACGTTGCCGTTTGGCTTTTTGTCGTAAAATTACTACAGTGATTTTTTTAAGCTAAATTTTTCACTATTTTAACAATGTTTCAGAATGTTTTATATTGGTTGTATACATTTAAGATAAAACTTTTGACCAAAAATGAACGTCTCGAGGCGTCGCGGAAAAGAGCAGAAAGGAAGAGAAGATGAAGGACCACTAGCTTGGATTTGATTCATTTGAGTTATAATTTTAGCATTCATTAAATGCATGTTTATTACAGAGGACCTGGTGAACAGCCATCAAAAGACATTTGTGAACCGGACGAGAGATTATACATTAAGAAGAGTGACAGAATCGTGCCAACTGCTGGTATATATAGATCTTTACCACACAACATGTATTATGAATTCACAGACAAATGGGCTTTTGCTGTCTCTGCTGTACAGATGACTGTATTTATGAGTTTTAAACATGACACACGGCCACGAGGAAAGACGTGGTGAAGAAAGACTCAGTCAATTACGTCGCAACAAGCACAAAACACTTTCAAAACACACAAGGCTGAGTGAATAAAGACTCAACATTCGTGTTTAGGAGAACTAGCCGGGAACGCGCTAACTGTGGGTTTATTTCCCGCCCGGCCAGAGGCTCCTCCATTCTTTATGATTTGCCGGCTTTCAGGAACGATTCCTTGTTCATTTGAGCCTAACTCTCGCTGACTGCTTGTGTTTGTGGAGCTCGGGCTCGTCTGGCGGGAGAGAGTAACGTATCTATCGGGTAAATCTGCGACCTCTGCTTGATTTCTCTTCACACAGAGCTTAAGATGAATAGTCGAGCTCATCTGTGAGGGACTTTTATCTTCCGCAAGAGGATTTTTTTTCTAAATAAGAGCGTAATGGGGAAAGGAAATACATCACCGTTCCAATAAATGTAATATGTAGATATAGAGGTATTTGTCAAAGCAACTTAAGCGAGGGCGGCCATGTTGTTCAAACGCGCTGCTCGACTGGAATCCATTGATTTTATTTAATTTAATTCACATGTTCTGCTCTGGAAAGGAAAGATCCCAGTATCACATCTGAATAATATCTTAGTTTGGGAAACATGAGGATGAACAAAAGCGAAAGAGAGAGGAAACGGAAATGTGATTGAGGAGATCAAATGCATTTAAGCGAAATGATGAAGGTGACGTTAAAACTGTCTTGGAAACTTTTTTAATAATGTATTTAGTGTTCAGATGCCTCTGTTTTTGTTAAAATGAGGGAGGCCAAGATAGTCCATCACTCATTTGGGCTTTTTACATGTAAGTTAGTTGTAGTTGTGTTTCTGCAAAAAAAACAAAAAAAAACAAGTCTTAGCTACTGCATTGAAACTATCAGTAGTCAGATGGGCTGAGGTTTTGGTATTCAAATATACAAAAACAAAACAAAACACAGCAAAAAAAGGTTTTAAAACGGTATTTAATTCATGATTAAAATGGTAGTTAAATGTAACTAAGAATTATATTGATTGAATTCTATATTGCACAATTGAATATAATTTTATAAAATATAGGTATAATTCAATGTTTTATTTTTGTAATTATTTGTATTATCTGTATTATTAGCTTATTTATAAAGTATTTTGCATGTAGTGTAGTTAAAGGTACCAATCAATTAGCCTAATATGATTTCTATCTTTAAAACTATTTAATTCATGTTGAAAATGTAATGAAGAATTATATATTATATAATAATTAATTTTTTGTATATTTAATTATTTATGCACAATTGAATGGAAAATAATAAATTTGTCATTTTATCTTTATCTTTTCTTTTTATTATATTGTATTTTGCATATAATCAACTGTAGTTAAAAGTACCAATCAACTAAATTAATAATTCAGTTTTCAAATTGACAAAAATAAATAACTATCTTAAAAAAATAATTACTGTTCAAAATGTTAGTTACATGTAAGTATTACTATTATAGTATATACTTTTTTTGCACATTAACAGAAAATAAAATAAAAATAAAATTAATTCATAAAATAAATAAATTATATATATATATATAATTTATTTATTTTATGAATATGTTAAAATATGTATATTATTTATTTATTTATTTAAATTTTTTAACCTGATCATGTTGTTTGTGAGGTTGTCCTGTTCTATAATAATCATAGCTTGGGCTGACATGATTTGGTGGTTGACTGTTTTTCCTGACAGTCCCTGTATCTTATTTTTAGTTTTTAATAACCATGTCGTTTCTGGTTTCCCACAGACATGATGACAAGCCGTGACAAAACTCAAAAGTTCAAAAGTCAGCGTGCCGACATCTGCTATCAAACAAACAATCTAACAAATACGCGAGTAAACAAACGCTTTCAGTGAGTGTGAGACGACTGCGTCAGAGGGAAGAAGTCAGAGAGCGGGTTGAAGATGAGCAGGTTAACAGACTTCATGTCTGTGTGGTTTAGTGTGTGAGATTAAGATTAGAGCACCTCCTGTCTCAAACTCACCCAGATAGTTCACCCAAAAATGAAAATTAGCCCATGATTCATTCACCCTCAAGTCATCCTAGGTGTATATGACGTTCTTCTTTCAGACGAATACAATCAGAGTTATATTGATAAATGTCCTGGCTCTTTGTAATGGCAGTGAATGGATGTATATTTTTTGAAGTCCATAAAAGTGCATCTATCCATCATAAAAGTGCTCCACACTGCTCCGGGGGGTTAAGGCCTTCTGAAGCGAAGCCATGCGTTGTGTAAGAAAAATTTGTTTGGCTGGAAGCTAGTTATTTTACTTTATAAAGTTTTTTTTTCTTACACAAACACATGGCTTCGCTTCATAAGGCCTTTATTAACCCCCCGGAGCAGTGTGGAACACTTTTATGATGGATAGATGCACTTTTATGGACTTCAAAAAATATACATCCATTCACTGCCATTACAAAGAGCCAGGACATTTATTAATGTAACTCTTGTTTGTTTTTGTCTGAAAGAAGAATGTCATTTACACCTAGGATGACTTGAGGATGAGTAAATCATGGGCTAATTTTCAGTTTTGGGTGAACTATCCCTTTAAAGATCTGTGTTTGAATCGATGTTTGTGTCGTCTGTTGTGTTGAGGTCACGGCCTGACCGATGAAGGTCTGTGTTTCGTCTGTCGTCGTCTGACCCCAAGCCGCCACCAAACTCCTCATTAGGAAAACAAACTGACTAATGAGGCGAAATCCACTCGTGTCTTTCCTCTAATAATGGCTGAAGTCATTAGAGCTCCGGTGAGACTCTTAGCAGGTGAAACTCTTCGCTTCACCATTACTTTAAACATAACGCACAAACAAATATTACATCTAAATGAAAAAAAGGTGACACTTTACAATAAGGTCTCATTTGTTAACATTATTTAATGTATTAACTAACATGAACTAACAATGAGCAATGCATTGTTACAGTATTTATTCATCTTTGTTAATGTTAGTAAATGAACGTCCAGCCACTCATTGTGTCTGTTCATGTTAGTTCACTAATGAAACTAATATAAACTAATATATATTTTAATAACAATTACAAAAAAATAAAAACTAAGCATATAAACCAATATTTTGATCGCTGACAGCCTCTCATTCATCATCAAGTGACTGGTACGAAGTAAATCGCTGAGCCATTTAAAGTTTCGTTAATATATATTATTTTGTTTTATGCCTGCGTGAAACATCATGTTGTCATTGTGACATTGCCACCCTGAGGAAAAAAGGTGAATGCTCTCAGAGATTAAATTTATTGTTGCGCAGAAAAAGTAAACTAGCGACCCTAGTTTTTACCAAAAATGTATTAGAAAACATGCATTCTTCCACATATGTATTTTTTCTTGTTATATTGTTTTTATTTAGATTGAGGAATACTAAGAGGGTTGAATGAATGGCGTCCCGAGTCGATAAAGACCCGTAGCATGCTTTTAACTAGTCATATGGAAGTCAACTTCGAATTAAATGGCTACTGTTACTGGTCCTACTTGACCTGCTCTGAGAGGGATTCAAAACAAGGATGCTAAAAAAATGCAGTCGCTAGTGTCAATCGCTAGAGCGCCTCTTGAGATTAGGAAAGTGAGGTTTATACACACAGCTCTTACTGGCCTACGTTACACTCACCACCACCCCACCCCCCACCCCCCCAAACCTCACTCTCATCCGGGTCACGGCACCAACTGTAACCGGTCCTACTCAACCTGCTCTGGAGTGTGTTTCCCGAAAGCATCGTTAGCCAACTATGGTCACAAGTTCTGTCGTTATCAGCCATTCAACGAGTCGTTGTTTCCCGAAACCATCGTTCCAACGAACATTCGCAAACAGCATCGCAGAGTTGTGTGTTTGGAGCGATAGCTCTCGACCTGTGGTTACAAGCAGAGTTTCTTGTTTTTATGTCACGTGAACTTAAAAAATCCTTATCTTGAGCAAAATAAGCATTCAGTACAATCTGTGTATTTTATTTAGAATACATATGTCATTTACGTCTTTTAGTTTGTCAAGAGATTTAAAGTGTCGTTTTTGAAGAGTGCACATATGCTCTAGTCTGTAAGAACGAGCCTATGATTTAATCTGAAAATAAAACAAAATAACTGAGAAAAATGAGAAATATTCCTCAGATGTCATGTCCGTAATTTATAGCAATACATCTAGCATTACTTCGTTCTCAAACAGTTTCATTAAAAGTAGTTATTACTCCAACACCTGCGTGACATCATTAACCAACGTGTTTGAACGACCAATTTACGACGGGAAACAGTCGTGATTAGCTAGTTGATTTCTTCAACGATGCATCGTACTACGGTAGTAAAGCAGCGAGTTACAGTGTTGTACGGGAAACACACTCCTGAGCGGGATTCGAACCTGAGTCTCTGGCGTGAGCGCTAACAAAGATGCTAAACACCGTAGCCTCTAGCGTCAATCGCTAGTGCGCCTCTTGAGGCCAGGGGAGTGAGATTTATACGTACAGCTCTTACTGGCCTATGTTACTCTACTATCATAACAGGAATATCTCATCTCTGTTGGACAATGACAGCAGGAGGTGCTGTTTATCACCGGGAGAGAAACTCACTCGGATGACTTTGACACACACACACACACACACACACACACGAGCAGGTGACTTTGGTGTTGAAATAGCTCCAGATCATCTGGCAGCGTTTCTGCAGCGGTTTGACATTGCTGGTGGTGTCCGAGTCCGAGCCAGACTGTCTTTCCTGGGGCGAGTGTTTCCTCCGGTGACTCGAGCAGCCGCTCTAAACGCTTTACTGCAGCCGCTTTTGGGATGCAGCTTTCCTCTGTTGTGGGTATTTGGTTTCAGTTGAGAAAAAGTGTCCAATTAGGGAAGCCACAGTATCGATCTGCAAAACGAGTCAATTTCAAACAAACACACACACACACACACAGTCACACAGAGAGAGAGAGAGAGAGAGAGAGAGAGAGAGAGAGAGAGAGAGAGAGGGAGAGAGAGAGAGAGAGAGAGAGAGAGAGAGAGAGAGAGAGAGAGAGAGAGAGAGAGAGAGAGAGAGAGAGAGAGAGAGAGAGAGAGAGAGAGAGAGAGAGAGAGAGAGAGAGAGAGAGAGAGAGAGAGAGAGTTTAAAATAGCAAGTCAGTGTTGAGTTTGTCTTTATCCACATATTTACTGCTCGAGACAAAACACATACTGAAGAAAAGCCATTGTACCTTTTGGACAAGACAGTATGATTTTAAGATGTGTACCATGGAAATACCATGTTTCTTTTTGGTTTTACCATGTTATATATCAAGGTATCGTACAGTACTTGTTTGTAAGGGTATCCACATATTTATTGTTCCTGCTCTGCCTGTAGTTTTTCTGTCAGTATTTCTCAGTGTTAGCTAGTTTGTTCAGTTAGCGATCATGTATAGTTTCAGCACAAAAAGTGAGGAAACATTACACAGGGTTTCCTTTGAACCCGGCTGTGCGCTGATAAATGCTTGTTGCCGCAGTTTCATTGAAAGTTTGCTGGAAAGTCTTTCAATACCCCCTTTCAAGCGCTTTGTTTGTGTGAAGTGATCCACGTCTCCCGTTGCGAATGAAATTAAACTGGAAAAAATAATCACCAAGCCACTGTCTTTCATAATCACAATGTAGTACAAAGCAAAAACTACAAATTAACTCAAGGGTAAAATGTTAGGGAAGGAAAACACTTGTTAGAATGTATTTACCGTTTTAGCTAGCCACCAAAATTGCTAACTCCTATGCTAGTCACTGTAGCCGTCTTCAAATTTCAATGCTAATTGCAATTAGCCATAAATTATACTTGTTGTGACAGAACAATTTAGTTTGCACACACATACTGTTTTTAAGGTGGTTTACCAGGCTAGTTAGCATTTCATGCTAATGTTCATCTGCGAGTCGCAGAGCTTGTTTGCTAACCCTTTACACTGTCCACGGAATGAATATTCTCAAGCAAGAATGTCATTTGTTTGTTTTTAGCCACCAACGAGCCTTAACCAGGAAAACAGTGCGTTAGCCGCCATGTGTAGCAGAAAACATCTCAATTTTAGCTTATCGCACTTGTTAAACAAACATGGCGTATCTTCATAATACGTACAATCACATTATACACATGATGAATATGAACTAGCGTTATCAGTAAATGATGTCTGAGCTGCAGCAGAGTGATAGTCATGCTAAAGTAATCAGTGATGCTAGCGTGTAGTCGTGTTAGCGCAGTGCAAAAGAGTCAGACCTGTTTCTAGGAAACACAAACCTGATGGTTTTTATTCAGGAGCTGTGCTTTTGAATGTTGTTGTGTGTCATGATGGGATTAGCAATGATGTTGACCTATGTCGTTTCACTCCACAGACAGGAAGTTAGCAGAGGCAACAAGGAAGTTGTAGCGGTTCTATGAGTCTCAAAGCTGCGATTCTGGATATTTATAAGCCTTAGGATGAATTTTAAGTTTTTATTTTATGTAATTAGCAGTTCTTGCTTAAATTAGCATCGCTAGTGCTCATACTCAGGGTTAAGAGTTTGTGGATAGGCAAGTAATCCATTCACAACTACCTTCAACATAGCAACATGCTAAAAAAATTGTTCTGAGCAAATTAGCATAGCAATACAATAGCAACCATTCCGAATGACCTAGCATTGTGGCGGCTTCCCAGCTAACAGGACTAATGTTATCTAAACTAATGCTGTGGCAAGGTTCTCTCAGAGTTATGAAATAACATTATATCCAGTAACATTAATAAAACATTATCTGGTCTTTAATAATGTTTTCAGAACATTATTTATACATCGTTCATGGAATCAGAAACGTGTTGATGTAACTTTTTTTAAATGTTACTACAAGTTTCAGAATGTTAGAGAACATTCAAAAGTAACATTCCCATAACATCTGAAGTATAATAAAATGTAATGTTTCCTTAACATTCACATAATTAAGAAATGTTTTTACACCAATGTTTTTACACTTTCATGTCAAGATGATAGGCTAATGGTCGAATGTTAGCCCATAGCTAATTAGCCACGTAGTCATTATTTTAACAAATCCAATCAAAATCAAGTCAACATTTCGTTTCTAATTAACAATCTGTTGCGTTACAGAAGTTACTTAAGTTGTGAATGTCATTTCTTGTAGACTGTTTTGACTTCATTAGCATGTAACATCCATTTTTGATTTTTAGCGCAGGTTAGTCCCGGCTAGCAGCTTGTTTTCCATAGCAGCTAACAAGCAATTGATGGGTTAGTTCAGACCGTCATAATGATTGTATTTAGCATTAGCATGCAAAACACAATCCCATTTCCAAATGCCAACATTTTGAGTTTCGTGTTTAGCTGCTCTTTATGTGTGCGCTAAATAGCCTCCGCGATGTCTGTTTATGTTGTACTTGAGGTTTATGTGCGGGGTTAGCACTATTAAAATCCAAACACTTGTAATCCAGCTAGTCCTAAGACTATCAAACCCAACAGATGGATGCACGATGACTTTGAGTTCAGAACAGGACGGCTATCATGCTAATCTCACAAAATCACAGGGTGTTTTCCTATTAAAGTCATGATGTAGTGATCAAAACCCATTTTAATTTTGTAATGTGATTGTATTTCAGGAGGTGTAATAAAAAAAAAATTGGATGACTTGATTTTACACATCAAGATGGTGTAAATGTCGTAGATTCAGAGATACACTAAACACTAAGCCAACATTAACATGTAAGTTATGTCATGTTGACATTTCGTCCCCAAACCGTTAGCGTATGTTGTAAGTTAGCAGATGTACGTTGACTGACAACCAGAGGACGCTGCTGTGTATAGCTTAACCGCGATGCCCCGACTTCTTGTTATTGAGTTATAATGAGTTCCTTAACTGTATATCTGCTAATTTATTTATGATGAAGTTGTAGCGGCGTGTATGCCAAGACTGGAAGTCATTAAGGGACTAATTAGTGGAGTTTTGGTGGGAGCCATGTTTGGTCGCGGAGAGAGTTCGTGGCTTTTGCATCGCAGACGAAGACACACTCTTGCTCTCCTTCCCCCGGTGCCGGTTGTAACATCGACGCTCTGGCGTTTTTCCAGGCCACCTGGTGTGAGGCAGAGACTAGCGTCTCGAGGGCAGGTTAAAACCTGGCGCTCGCTAGCAGCTCGAGGGGCCTTGGCTATATAGAGGCCACCAAACGCCGATGCTCTTTCCCAGATACGGTGACAGAACGCGACCGCTCTCGGATCACAGCTGCCGGGTCATCACCGGTACTGGCTGCTGTCGTTAGATTATATATTTAGAGATGGGAAGCCACTAGCATTGCTAGTTTTACTGTTCTTACAAACAAAAACAACAACAAAAAAACGGTCCTTTTTCTGTTTTGGGGAAGCTTTAAAGAGGATGTGTAAAATATTTTTGCATGTTAAAATAGTCAAGTCACCTATTTATATAGTGATTTTTACAGTTCAGATTGTATTAAAGCAGCTTTACAGGGAGTAAGCCAATTCTAAGTTGAAGAACATACAACATGGATTCAAAATAACTCTAATATTTGACATTATTAATTTAAAGTTTTTAAATTTTAAATGCAAGAACATATATTGAGGTTATAAATAATTATAATGTTAATATTGGAATATTACAATATTTGAATAAAATATTAATATAATTTAAGTTGAATTTATAACATTGAGGTTATAAATAATTGTTTATTTAAAAAAAATGTATTTATAGTTTTAATATTTTAAGGGTAAGAACATACATTGAGGTTATAAATAATTTTAGTGTTAATATGAAAATAAATTCTATTTAAAATATGTATTTATATTTCTCATTTTAATATTTTAAGTGTAAGAACATACTTTGATGTTATAAATAGTTTTAACAGTCATGTTTAAATATTAATATTTAAAATATACTTGCATAATTTTAATATTTAAAATGTAATTTGAACTAATTTCATGTAATTTCATGTAATTTGAACTAATTTCTAATTTTAATATATTAACTGTAAGAATATATGAAGAAAATATTTAATTAAATATCAAATTAAAGTTATGAACCTGCTTGAGGTTATAAACGTTTTTATTAATAATATTTTAATATTTCAAATATTGATTTATATCCCTAATTTCAATATTTTAAGTGTTGCTTGCAGACATTCATAAACTATAATCTAGTTTTTCTTTATTCTGGAGTGTTGGGGAAATATAGCACATTATTTTCAGATTTAATTTTCAGTCATATTTAATATCCACATTTGTGCTGTAACTCCTGAATCCTACAGGATTTGTGTGAGGAGATTCAGTCGTGTTTACAGTACCTGTGTGACGCGATTGAAACGCCGGTCACGCGCACAAACACACAAATTCATGCGGCTCCAGGGTTCAAGCTTTAAAGCCAGACTTTCACTAAGTACTTTATCCTTTATTTTCCACCATCTTAGTTCTTACACACAGTCAGCATAATAATCTCTCCTCCGAAACAAACCAAACAAGAGCTGGATCTTCCCCGAGGACGTCACATGACCTTGTTAGCCGGGCTAAATTGGCCTAAGTATTAAAGGCTTGTTAGATCTCGGCTCCATTAGTGAGAATCAGTGGAAATCACACTGTTGTAAAGCCAGTGTCTCTGGCGGTAATGGACGGCTGTTTCGCACTCGTTTACCTCGTCTCAAGATTAAAAGCATAATCAGTTTGATGCTGTCTGAGTCGAGAAGTTGTGGGGAAAAACACAATCTTACCAAGTAAACAATTATGAAAAGTATAATATACTTGAAATTACTGACCAGCAGCAATATATACAGTGCTGCTCAAAAGTATACACACCCCTTGCAGAATCTGTGAATACTTTTAGCAAAAGGGATCATACAAAATGCATGTCATTTTTTATTTAGTACTGTCCTGAATAAGATATTTTACATGAAAGATGTTTACATATAGTCCACAAGACAAAAAAAAAAAAAAATAGCTGAATTTATAAAAATTACCCTGTTCAAAAGTTTATGAACCCCATTCTTAATACTGTGTCGTTACCCAGATGATCCATGACTATTTTTTGTTTTTGTTTTTTTTTAGTCCCTTGTTTGTCCTGAGTAGTTAAACTGCTCAACTTTCTTCAGAAAAATCCTCCAGGTCCTAAATAATCTTCAGTTTTCCAGCATATTTTGCTTATATGAACCCTTTCCAGCAGTGACTTTATGATTTTGAGATCCATCTTTTCACACTGAGAACGACTGAGGGACTCAAACACAACTATTACAAAAGGTTCAAACATTCATTGATGCTCCTGAAGGAAACACAACACATTAAGTGAAAACTTTGAACAGGAAGATGATGTCCAAATAAATTTCAAGCAACAGAAGATAATTGCATGTTTCCTGGAAGACAAATTAAGTACGATTTACCTTGATCTTTAAATTAAAAAGTCTTTCACCCCCCGGCGAAAATAACATGAATTTTGTATGATCTCTCTTATTTGGTTAAAAATAGTCACATTTTCTCAGATTCTGCAAGGGGTTCACAAACCTTTAAGCAGCATTGTGTGTGTATATATATTATATATATACAGCTCTGGAAAAAATTGAGACCACTGCAAAATGATCAGTTTCTCTGGTTTTACTATTTATAGATATGTGTTTGGGTAAAATTACCATTTTTGTTTTATTCTATAAACTACTGACAACATTTCTCCCAAATTCCAAATAAAAATATAGTCATTTAGAGCATTTATTTGCAGAAAACGACAACTGGTCAAAATAAGAAAAAAGATACAGTGTTGTCAGATCTCGAAAAAATAAGTTCATATTCATTTTTTAAACAACACAATACTAATGTTTTAACTAAGGAAGAGTTCAGAAATCAGTATTTGCTGGAATAACCCTGATTTTCAATCACAGCTTTCATGCGTCTTGGCACGCTCTCCACCAGTCTCTCACAGTGATGTTGGGGGACAAAAACTCAAGCGGCTCGGGTTTGTTTGATGCGTGTGACCATCCATCTTCCTCTTGATCACATTCCAGAGGTTTTCAACGGGGTTCAGGTCTGGAGATTGGGCTGGCCATGACAGGGTCTTGATCTGGTGGTCCTCCATCAGGTCCTTGATTGCCCTGGCTGTGTGGAGCGTTGTCCTGCTGGAAAAACCAATCCTCAGAGTTGGGGAACATTGTCAAGTCAAGTCACCTTCATTTATATAGCGCTTTTAACAATAGAGATTGTTTCAAAGCAGCTTTACAATAGGCACGTTTCCATTACAGATTTGTGCAAAACCTTTGCGTTTTTTTCTAAATGTCGACAAAAAACTATTGCGAAATGACGGCGTTTCCATTAACCGATGTTATGTGACTAAAACTAATTTTTTTTCATCTCGAGAAGTCATTCCAAAAATCACGGTGACGGATGTTGGTAGGTTTACGTACAGTATATCCCAGCTGCTGCACTGGCCATTATTATTAATGGAAGGAGACGTGTGTGTTATCCAGCATTAATGTCAAGGAAAGACTCTTATACTGTGAGCGGCTCATATGAGCTGTTTCTGGGAGTTTCTCCCTCATTTCTGCTTCCAGGTCTTGATTGTAGCATTTCTTTGAGGTTTAGAATCCAGTATTCCTGTAATTCTTTTGTCTTTTATGAATTTAATGAAGAACTCTGTCTCGTATTCTGTCCAAACACACCAAACATCTACGTCAGGTGAGTGTAAGAACTGTTTCCATTGCAGTTCTGCGAAATATTTCTTTTTCGAATTGCCTGAAAAACCAACTCACGCGAGCGTAAAAACTTTTTTGCGAAATTGACGCGTTTCCATTGGGCGTATTTTCAATTCGCAATTTCACTTTGCACAATTTGAAGGGTAATGGAAATGCGGCCAGTGATAATAGGAAATTAAAGTAACAGAGATTGTTTTGGCTTTACAGCAGCTCTAGAATAAAGTTATTGTCCAGCTAAAGTTAGTTTTGATTGATTCACTTCCGTCGCAACGATCATTAGTTATTAACTTAGGGGCCGCTAAAACGACACCGCTCTAACAGAAAACCTTTAATGTGATCCAGCCACTCATTTGCCTGGCAACTCGAGAAAAGGCAAACCATGAAATACAAACTACAAACCTTGAAAAATTTATAATACAGAATTTTTTATTGCTTCCGCGTAGACCAAGAATTATCCCAACAATATTTTATCAGTACAGAGGTAAAGGGAAGGAGGCTTTCACGGGGGAAAGACTAGTGACACTTCAGGTCTGCGTTGTTGACGTGTCCAGGCGCAGGTCCTTCATCAGATCCGGATACGGCCTGGATCCGGCGGACTCATTATCAGAGCAAAAGGAAGCAAGTGTTCTTCCAGGACAACCTTGTACGTGGTTTGATTCATGCGTCATTCACAAAGACAGATCTGCCCGATTGCAGCCTTGCTGAAGCCCCAGATCATCACCGATCCTCCACCAAATGTCACAGTGTGTGCGAGACACTGTGGCTTGTAGGTCTCTCCAGGTCTCCGTCAACCATTAGACGACCAGGTGTTGGACAAAGCTGAAAATTGGTGATCCATTGGTTTTTCCAGCAGGACAATGCTCCATGCCAGATGGACGGTCACAAGCCATCAAACACAGCCGAGCTGCTTGAGTTTTTGAATTCATAAAGTCCACCAACATCACTGTGAGAGACTGGTGGAGAGCGTGCCAAGATACAAATGAAAATCAGGGTTATTCCACCAAATATTGATTTCTGAACTCTTTCTAAGTTAAAACATTAGTATTGTGATGTTTAAAAATGAATATGAACTTATTTTCTTTATTGTTTTTTTTATAGTTATTTTGACCAGTTGTCATTTTCTGCAAATAAATGCTCTAAATTACAATATTTTTATTTTTGGAATTTGGGAGAAATGTTGTCAGTAGTTTATAGAATAAAACAAAAATGTTAATTTTACCAAAACACATACATATAAATAGTAAAACCAGAGATGCAAATTTTGCAGTGGTCTCTTAATTTTTCCCAGAGCTATATATATATATATATATATATACACACACACACATATACAGCGGGTGAAATAAGTATTGAACATGTCACCATTTTTCTCAGTAAATATATTTCCAAAGGTGCTATTGACATGAAATTTTCACCAGATGTTGGTAATAACCCAAGTAACCCATGCATACAAAGAAACCAAAACAAATAAGTTCAGAAATTAAGTTATGTGTAATAATGTGAAATGACACAGGGAAAAAGTATTGAACACGCTTACTGATATTTATTTAATACTTTGTACAAAAGCCTTTGTTGGTAATGACAGCGTCAATACGCCTCCTGTATGGAGAAACTAGTCGCATGCATTGCTCTGGTGTGATTTTGGCCCATTTTTCCACACAAACAGTGAATTCACACTATGAATCTTGATCTTCAGTTCTTTCCATGGATTTTCAATGGGATTTAAGTCAGGTTATTGGTTATCTCGCAGCTTTATTTTCTTTCTTTGAAACCAATTGAGAGTTTCCTTGGCTGTGTGTTTGGGATTATTGTCTTGCTGAAATGTCCACCCTCGTTTCATCTTCATCATCCTGGTACATGGCAGCAGATTTTTGTCAAGAATGTCTCGGTAAATTTGCCCATTCATCCTTCCTTCAATTATGTGAAGTTTGCCAGTACCATTTGCTGAAAAGCAGCCCCACACCATGATGTTCCCACCTCCAAACTTCATACTGTTGGTATGGTGTTTTTAGGGTGATGTGCAGTGCCATTTCTCCTCCAAACATGGTGTGTATTATGTCATCCAGTTCAATTTTGCTCTCATCTGACCACACTATATTCTCCCAGTATTTCACTGGCTTTTCCAAATGTTGTGCAGCAAACTTTAAACGAGCTTCAACATGCTTTTTTTTCAGCAATGGAGTCTTGCGTGGTGAGCGTGCATCAGGCCATGGCGGTGGTGTGCATTACTTACTGTTTTCTTTGAGAAAACAGTATCTGCTAATTGCAGGTTTTTTTAAGCTCTCCACAAGTGGTCCTTGGCTCTTGGACAATTCTTCTGATTATTCTTTTCACTCCTCTGTCAGAAATCCTGCGAGGAGCACCTGGTCGAGGCAAATTTATGGTGAAATGATTATCTTTCCACTTCCGTATTACGGCCCCAACAGGAACGGGAACATTCAGAAGCTTAGAAATATGCCTATAACCAATGCCATCATTATGTTTTGCAACAATTAGGTTGTGAAGGTCTTGAGACATGCAGCTCTTTGCTTTTACCCATCATGAGATGTGTCTTGTGTGACACCTTGGCAATGAGACCTTTTTGTAGACCTTCAGTTGGGACTGAACCAGCTGATATTAATTTGCACGGACAAGGGGCTGGATTGCTTTTTAATTACTGATAGTTTTCAGCTGTTGTTTTGGCCTTTTGCACCTCCCTTTCTTCATTGTTCAATACTTTTTCCCTGTGTCATTTTCACATTATTACACACAACTTAATTTCTGAACTTATTTGTTTTGGTTTCTTTGTATGCATGGGTTACTTGGGTTATTACCAACATCTGGTGAAAATTTCATGTCAATAGCACCTTTGGAAATATATTTACTGAGAAAAATGGTGACGTGTTCAATACTTATTTCACCCGCTGAATATGCTGGTGTAGCTTTTCATATTAAATATTTGATGGTGAAATATTTCTTATTTAATATATATTATTACTATATTTATAATGAGGTACTATATTTAAATTTAGAGTATTTTATTTATTATTTTGTACCATTTTATAATTAAACACCATTATTTTATGTTATTAATATATTAAAATATTTTAATTATATATAGATCTATAAAATATGTATATAAATTTAGAATACAACAATACATATACATTTTGAATATATTTTATATAAATATATACTTAATATTTTGTATTTATTATTTATAATTATATATAATTTTATATTATGAATAATAATATATTAAAATATTATTAATTAATACATTTTTAATATATTGTAATTTATTTTTTAATTTAAATACAATGTTTTTAATATTGTATATTTATATATTATATTTAATATTTATGTATTTATATAAAAATTGTATAAAAAATTGAATACATATAAATATAAATGTTGAATACATTTTATATAAAAGATCATATATTATATTATTTTTATTAATTTATATTTTAATATATTTATAATTGTATATACATTGTTTTTATTATTGTATATTTATAGGCCTATATTATATTTCATATTTGTATACATTTTATAATATTTTTTTAATATATAATAAAATCTCCTTTAGAGAGAGCGAGCTGCAGTAATATGTGTGTTATTGATGGGATCATGTGAGTCCTGTAGACTGGATTCATCAGTATATCGCGGTGACGATGACACACACGAGCGATTGATGAAGGATGCTGTGCTGTTATTGCTCTGCTGATGAACTGAAAACAGCGGATGTTATCGCTCAGTCGCTTGACCAGTACTCTGCACTTATTGCCTCATATATTAAAAGCACAGACATGTATTGTACGGCTGTTTCAGGCAGCGCTGAGTAAATCTAGACTGGAACAGCAGAAAACCCTTCTACTGATGCCTCATCATCATATATATCACATATTACATAATGGTTTTCAGTCAGTTTAATGTATTAGAAGCTCAATCCTACATGTTTTGGAAGTGAAGTATGTAATGTCTGTAGAACTGAAAAAAATGAATTGCTGATCAATATATGCTTTGCTTTCTTTTTTTTTCTCTTTTTTTAATCTTTTTTTTTCTTTTTTATCTTATGGTTATTATATAAAAGTTTAAATTATTTTATTTTTTAACATTTAATTCTGTATAATTTTTTTTGTTTTATTGTTGTAATTTAATTTAAATTTTATTGTTTATTTTTGTATTTTATTTAATTGTATATATATTTAATTTTAATTTTCTTATTTTAATTTTATTTCTTTACTTGTATTTACATTTTTATGTTATTTTTATTTTATCGTCTTTTTTATATTTTATTTTTATTGTATTTTTAATAAAAAATTTATTTAAATTATTGTACTTCTACTTTTGTTTTAATATTTTTATGTAATTATTTCTGTAGTTGTATTTTAATTTTTCTGTTTTTATTTTAATCAAATTATTTTCATTTTATTTCATTACTTGTATTTTAATTTCAATTTTATTTTTATCTTATTTCTTATTTTATTTAGTTTATTTGTACTGTATATTTTTATTATCTGTATTACTTTTGTTTTGTTTTCACTTTATTTCATTATTTGTATTTAATTTTTATATAATTTTTTTATTTGATCATTTTGTTTTATTTTTTACATTTTATTTTATTCTGTATTTTTTGATTATTTTATTGTATTTTTTATTTTCATTTGACTTATTTTATCATTTGTATCTATCTTTTTTATTTTTATTTATTATAATTTTTTTAGAAGACTATCTGCTGCAAGAAAGCATAGTACGCACACTGATAACTAGTAAACATAACAGTCAAATGTAAAATAGGAAAAATAAAGTTTTATAGAATGTGCATTTACTTTCTTTCAAAAGTAAATACGCATCCCATCCAATAAACATATTTATTTTCCCATATTTACAAACACATCTGTTTTCAAAAGCACTGACCCCCTACTGCTACTTTCTTGGACTGCAAACGCACTCAGTTCTCCTGTGGCGATCGTCCCACATCCGTGCTCAAATCCTCCCCATTAAACACTGATGACCCGACATTATCGGCTGCGTCCGCGTGTGTGTGTGTGTGTGTAGGGGTGAATATTAATAGTTTCATCCAGACAATCGCCGCAAGGAGAAGATGACCTGAACGACCCTCCAGAGACAGTTGAGACTCAAACCCAGACCTGATCAGTGAGATATTTAACATGCTGTTAGTTAAACATAAAGAAACACTGTTTTTGGCTGAACTTTGTGTGCTTGAGCAGGTTCTGTCATTAATCTGAGTCTCGCTTTAGTATAAGCTCACTCTTACTGCACCCTGGCGCATGATTACAGAGATCATTACAGCAGATTAAGTGTTTCTTCCACCATGTGGCTGTGAGAATACAAACGCTCTGCGCACAATAGAGAGGAAGACGCCGTGTGTTGGGTAAATCTTCATCAACATCTGACATCCTGCTCTTTCAGATCACAGATCATTCCCTGTACATTTACACGGACTCGTTAGTCACATAACACAATGTGCTGGATGAAATTGGCTGTATTTTTACAGCACTTTTTTTTTTTTACAGCAAGCTGTTTTCCTCAGATACGCTTAACGACAATCAAATTTGCCCATTCTTATGGTAATTTGTTTCTAAATCTATATTATTTTTATATTATTTTAACTGTATTTTATTACTTTTTGTAAAAATCAAAACATACCAATTTCAAACATATTCACTTCATACAGCTTTAGCAGCGCTAAATCGCTGTTTTAACGTATCGCAATCCAATGGTGTTTCCCAAATCCATTTTATAGCAGTAAATATATATTTTTTCACTAGGAAAATGTCAATATGTTGTTGCTAAAGTTGCTAATTCATACTGCGGTAGTAGCGCTAGTTGCGTTAAATTGGCGTATTAGCGTATTTTAATTCAATCGAGTCACACCCTATTTTATTTCTTAGCTAATATTTATACTAGGAATATGTTAATATGCTGTTGCTAATATTGCTAATTCATGGTACTGTGGCAGCGCTAGCTGCATTAAAACGATGAATTGGCGTATCGCCGTCCAATTGAGCCCTATTCTACGTCATTTCGCCGTAAATATCCTTTTTCACTAGGGAAGAATGTTATGTTGTATGTTGTTGCTAATGTTGTTGATTCATGCTATTGTAGCAACGCTAGTTGCATTAAATCTGCGTATTTGTGTATTACAATGCAATTGAATCCCACCCTACACTATTTTGCAATGAATATTATTTTTTACTAGATATTTTTTAATGTCAATATGCTGTTGCTAATTCATACTGCGGTAGCAGCTCTAGTTGTGTTAAATCAGCATATTCGTGTATCTCAATCCAGTCGAGTCCCACCCTTCGTTACTTCTCAAGTAAATATTATTTTTTTACAAGGAAAATCTCAATATGTTGTTGCTAATTCATGCTATTGTAGCAGTGCTAGTTGCATTAAATCTGTGTATTTGTGCATTGCAATGCTATTAAATCCCATCCTACGTTATTTTGCAATAAATATTCTTTTTTTACCAGGTAATTGTTTTTTATGTCAATATGTTGTTGCTAATTCATACTGTGGTAGCTAGTTGCATATTCGCGTATCTCAATCCAGTCGAGTCCCACCCTGCGTTACTTTTTTTCAAGGAAAATATCAATATGTTGTTGCTAATGTTGCTAATGCTGCTATAGCATCGCTAGTTGTTAAATTAGCGTCTACTAGGAAATTGTCAGTCATTTTCACCGTTTCAACGTTAGCATGGCATGTTGCCCTAAACCGGTTGCAATATCTTTGTTTCTTTCTTTCTTTCTTTCTTTCTTTCTTTCTTTCTTTCTTTCTTTCTTTCTTTCTTTCTGTTCATTCCATACTATTTTTTTTAGTAGTTAGCTAACTGGCTAATTCCCCACCCAGCAGAAGTATTCACCCCCATGCAATCAAATGCTAACTTGCGTTTAGATTAATGTAGCGGAAGACAAGCACATGAACAATTTGGGACTGTACACAGCGATTAGCTGGCAACAGGATGGCGTCTGAACTGGGGCTACATGGCAGTTAGCCTGTAAATACACCATGACTAATGTGCACGTAATGGAAAGCAAATCTGTTGTTGCACGAGATTATCCCACAACCTGGGTTCAGCGGGACGCCAGGCCAGCCTCACACTGAGAGGAGAATATCTGTGACCAATCCACAGAGTATCTGTGACTTGTTGTCTTTAGCCCCAATTACGAGCGTTTGCCAGACATTTTCAATATTCATTTCCCACTCGTTGCGCGGCGGGTGAAGTCGTCATGGAGTCGTTCCTCTGGAGAGCGAAACAGGAGGCGAGACGCAGATGGTGCCATCTTATCTCCTCTCACTACCCAAACACCATCTTGAGAAACATCCACTTTATTTTTCCTTCCTTTCTGTCGGCGGCACAAGATGAAGACGTAGCGTATCTGTGTTTTTGATTTGCACACATTTGCAATCCTTCATGTTGACATTTGATTATGTCTTTCTTTTTGTCTTTGTGAAGTGAATTTGGAATCTTCTCAAGACTAAAGCTAAAATATTTGGTGTCTTGTAGTCCATTTAAAATTTTATCAAGTAATCTTCAGAATATATTAATGGTGTGTAAATGTTTTTAACCAGTTGCATGCATGCTTGACTCGACTCGACTTGACTTTTATATTTATATGTGATAATGTTTTTTTTTTTTTGTATGCCGTAACTTTGATGTATAACTATATATCTTGGCCAGGACACTCATGTAAGGGATTTTAATCTCAGTGAATCTTCTCTCCTGGTTAAATAAAGGTTCTTCTAATTTACAGTGTGTTTTTTCCACTCTCATTGGGATTTTCCAGAGTGCAAATAGAGATCCGCTCTGTGATGAATGGAGTTGTCTGGATAATGAACACAGGTGTCTTGACAACTTCCATTGTCCTGTTCGGAGGAAAGAGAAGGTTTCAGTTACGTACCACATGACTTTGTTTTTGTCAACTAAAACCACAACAATAGAGCTTAAATGAATAGCTTTCACTTAAACTGACTTTCATTTACTACTGTTTATTCACCGCCTACCTGACAATTAAAGAACAAAAAGAGATGTTCAGCTTCTGAACAATATCGTATAAGCTCAAAACCTGCTAGGGAATTTAAACAAAGCTTATTCTTTCTAAGTGCCATTTTTTGTTGGGTTCTTGAGTCGCTATGTGGTTCTTGTCGAGTGTTTAAGGCTCATTAAAGGTTCTTCAGATCCGAATTTGGGTTTCTGGGTTCTTAAGCAGCAGGGAAAAAAGAGGGTATTTTTTACTTAAATCTCATTTATGTCCAATCAAATATGACGTGCCAAGAGACACAATAGGACCAATATCATCTACTTTATTTCCCAGTGAATATTAATTATTTTTGTCAAGCTGCTGAAATAGCACTAGTAGCGTTAAATCTGCATATTAACATCACAATCCAGTTGATTCCCATCCTATGTTATTTCTCAGTGCATTTTTTTCAATATGAAAATATGTCAATACTGCCAATTCACACTGCTGTAGCAACGCTAGTTGTGTAAAATTGGCATATTAGTGTATCGTAATCTAGTCAAATCTCACCCTACGTTATTTTGCTGTAAATATTCTTGATGCTGGAAAATGTCAATATGTTGTTGCTAATTCATGCGGCTGCAGAAGTGCTGGAAGCGTCAAATTGGTGTATTTTTGTATAGCATACAGAATTTGGATGTTGGGTTTCTTTCAAGAGGCCAGAACACAAAAATAAAATCGTGGAATGATTGCAATTCTTAAATCTAATTTACGTCCAATCAAATATGGTGTGCATTGACGTCAATTACGATGTGGCCAATGACATCAAACTTGGTCTAAATATTTCACAACATTTCCCATGTCCCACTACATTAATTCTCAGTAAATATTATTACTAACTGGAAAAATGTCAATATGTCATTGCTGATGTTGCTAATTCAAGCTTCTGTAATAGTAGTGCGTTAAATTGGCGTATATGTTATTGCTAATTCTTATTGCCGTTTTAGCGTATAGCATACAGAATTAGTTTTTAGGTTTCTTTAAAGTGCCAGAACGCAAGTTTCAAATCTCCAATTTAATCCAATTAAATATGGCGTGCGTTGACGTCAATCATGATGGGACCAATGACATCAAACCTGGTCTAAATATTTCATAAAATTAAAGCGATAATTATGCACATTTTAGCCTGTCCTTCTGCTGAAAATCTTCTTCTGTGTTTCTTCCAGAAGAAAGAATGGGTTTGAAACGACATGAAGGTGAGTAAATGATGACAAAATGTTCGTTTTCAAGGGTGTAAGCCCGTCTAAATCGGCCCAATGGAGGTTTTCATATAGAACGGGTGAAGGACTGTGTATTTCTGTCTTTCTAATTTGTAATTTGATTAAATTAAATATTTTTTTTTTTCATGTATTAACTCGTTATTTCGTTATTTTCGTTATTTTTCATGTATTAACTCGTTATTTTCTGACTCCAGAAATGAAAAAGGTTTTAATGATATCTGTGCATCATTTAATGTGACCGAATGTTTGACTATTCTTTTTAACTCTTTACTGAAAGTAATGTCGGAGTCAGTCAGAATAAAATCAAATGTTTACCATTTATTATGTCAATTATGCCAATTTCATAATCAGTTCAAAGATAATAGATACAAAACATCAAATGCTCTAGAATAAAGAGAGAAGATGCGAACCTTGACATTTGAAAAAATACATGATGCGAAGTGTTTTGCATGCACTCCGCATCACAGGCTAATTTAAGTTACAAATCGCCCCGAGCCTCTTGTTGCAACTCATTACATACCCAGACCAAGACAGAAACTTCTTTCACATGGAAACACTTGCTAACAATGGGAATTTGCATTCAGAGGTTACACCTTCTGAGAGCTGGAGAGCATTTGCCTAGAAGACACACCCTCCTTTTTGTGCAAGTTATCTCTAAACTCTTAAAAACTTTATTACTTTTTGTTTTACTTCTTTGGGAATGAGACATTTGTACCAGTCGCACTGAGACATTTCAAATGATACCAAACATGTATAAAACTGTATGATGATAATTCACATTTAATCCATATAGATTTTTGGGTGAATTGCAGGCGATCTCAGCATGAGAGAGAGGGAATAGGGGAAGAGGAAAAGAGATGTAGATTAGGAGGTGAGACTTGCGTCTCGAATGGTGCACAAGAGTGAGTTAAAATGTTAATTTCCAGAAAGGTCCTTTGTCTTCTCGGGGAGTGATCGTTCCTCAACCACCCTAATTTCTCAAGTCTTACAGGTGAATTAACCCTCTTAAACAGCACATAAAGTGTCTTTTGTCTTACTTTCAGACCAAAGATGTTGGCTCAAC
Organism: Gila orcuttii; assembly: GCA_026230005.1. Taxonomy (NCBI): domain Eukaryota; kingdom Metazoa; phylum Chordata; class Actinopteri; order Cypriniformes; family Leuciscidae; genus Gila; species Gila orcuttii. The sequence continues at coordinate 3,531,977 of JAPDVR010000020.1, read as the reverse complement.
GCTTTGTTCTTCGTTTAAACTCGCTAGAGCTCCATCGGGAGATCCACGGAAAGACTTGCGGCGTTGTACGATTTGCTCCAGCCTGGAAGACGCAGGGTTAAGTGTTTGTGCGTGGTTTCACACTGGTGGGCGTCGAGCCGCTGCCAGCATCCCTACATCCATCTGTGCTCGCGGTACAGCGCTGACAGCTCTCCAAACACACGTCGTGCTCGACTCTCCCTGCAGACGTGGTCAGTGAAGATTCACCCGGCCTCCGCGCAACTCTCGCATGTCTTCATTACAAGTTCATTCACTGAAGATCATCACTGCTGGAAAGGGCTCTTAAAGTAACTTTATTTATTACATTTTTACTTTTAAAGTTGCTTCCTAAAACTTTATCTTGTGCAACTGGCAAATGTCACTATAGAAGATATTTTATCATAGTAACATTTGATTTTGAGGCGAATATGCACATCAGTCAACAATGACATTTGCAACTCTTTTACTTACATTAATGTGACATTTTTTCCATGTGAAATACGATATTCGGGAACTGAATTCATCTTGTGATGGCTGACTACTCTTTTTTTAACATATATACTGTACATATAGATATTTTTAGCCACCGAGCACGTGTTTTTTGAAGATCAACAGAAATTTCAGAAAGGCTTGGAAAAGTCATGGAAATTTCTATAGTCAATACAAAGTTTTTGTTTTTATTAAAGTTTTTTTTTTCCTCAATACATTGTTTATTATTATTATTTTCATGAAATATTGCAAACTTTTTTATTTAGAATATTTTGCATTGATATGGAGGATGAAACCTGCAAAAAATATTTAAAAAAGAGACATAAGTAGATGTAAATCCAATTTTATCCAAATAAATATGCAAATAAATAAATTAATATATTTATCCACATATTTATGCATATATATAAATAATTAAATGTTTAAAATATACAAATAATGAATTAAGTACATAAATGAAGTTTAAAAAGTAAAAATACAATAAACAAACATAATCATGCATTTTCTAACCATTTAATTGTTTTATATTATAACATTTTATTTAATTTGTTTTTTATTTTAATGATTTAAATATTTATGCACAAATATGTGGATAAATATATTAATTTATTTATTTGCATATTTATTTGTCTTTTTTAATTATTATTCATTTCTATTTGTATTTAATGTATTTAATTCTTCTTTATTTTGTCCTCCGAACACTGATAAATCATTCGCATAAGTCCAGGAACGGGTCCGTTTGGATTTCACATTTAAATTTGTTTTATTGCGATACAATCTGGAGCTAAACTCTCAGGATTAAAAACCTCTGTGGTTTTCTCTCACCCTGACATGATAACAAACCATAAACAAGTCACGCACCATTGCAGGAATCTTTTAGGGCCGTCCATAAAAATGCTAATTACGGAGTCCCAGAATGCCATGCGTCGGTGCATCAATAAATCTGTCTGTTTTTGGGGTCCCCGTCCAGATGGGGTCAGATTTACGAGCGTGCGTGTCGGATGTCATCAGTCCTGCACGGTGTTTTAGCAGTCGGTGGCACAAATTCGGAAAATCAATCGGGCGGATTACGTCCCTGTCAGGATGAAAGACTCGCCCTGTTGTTTTACCGCCCACATTTGTTATTAAATTTGTAACTGTGAGATTTGACCCTCCTAGAGTGTCTTTATTGTGTTGTTTTTATCATAATTCCCCTTTGGATTTTATGTAACTAAGCAAGTTTGTAAATGATAGTTGTAATGTTCTTGTGTCAAGCAGCAGCTTTTTTTATGGGCCGTTGATACTGTTGCCTTGTTTTATAGCGGGTTTGATGATGGATGGAGAGATGAAGAGCAAATCTCGCTGATCGTTTATGTTTCGCCACCTCAGCTTTCAATGCATTAGTGCATATGCATGTCATTTAGTATATGAGGGGTCTCCATGACATTGGGAATGGGTCGGTCTGGAAATAGTATGTTAAATTCGGTACCTACACCTCCAGGCCTTACGTCATAACTTGTGGTGTTCCTCAAGGCTCAATTTTGGGTCCTCTATTATTTAACCTATACATGCTTCCTTTTGCTGCTGCAATTCATCAGTACAATATTTCCTTAGAATAAATCTTGGCAATTTTGTTAGAAGCCACTAGAGGTACAGAAGTCACACTTTCATGGGATTGAATTTCATTATTTTAAAAACATTTTCACCTAAATTGTCGTAATCAGTTCAAAACGCCAAATCATGCAATAATGATTTTATTTCTCTTAAGATCTAAAGATTTGACAGTACGTCAAATCTCAATTATACAACTATTAATTTATGCTCTATAGCTCCAGTCCCCATTCACTTTTATTGTCAGGATGACAGCAGCGTGAACATTGTGCTAAACGTCTCATTTTGAGTTTTGAGTCATACGAGTTTGGAATGATATGAAAACCTTTAAAAAAAACTTAATTGTAAGTTGTTGTTTTTTTCCTGTTTGAGCTTCTCTTATCATGTCCGTGAGATTTAGATTTAGATTTGCTATAATCCACCAAAAGTGGTGCATTCTCAGTCAACATGAAAAAGTCTAAATCTAAATCTAAACACACAAAGTGTTTTCCATTAAACTGGTCTTTAGCAAACAACTCTGTGGCTATTATCATTATCGTGAGTGATGCCGGCCAGTGAATGTGGACCGATATCCTCATTAGAGCAGGTATTTCTGGATGTTCAGCCCTGCTGAGAGACGCTGAGCTCAGGAACATTCGGCTCCACGGGACACGCTAATAAAATCCAGCAGGAGGGGCTTTAATGGAAACCAAAACCAATTCTGCCGTCCAACTGGAGACGGGAAGTTGAAGGAAGGAAGGAAGAGAAAGTTACTTTGTGTCTTCTGGCCAACATTGTGTAGGATTAAATTCTAATAAATCTAAATAAATTCTACCTAATTTTAACGAAATTAGAATAAAATAAAATGATTAAAAATAAATGTAATGATACTAATATAATCTTAAAATATATAATATAAAACTAATTATAAAAATTAGACTATAATTTAGATTGAAATGATAATGAATAGTAAGTGAGTAAAGTTTATTTATATAGCACCTTTCACAGACAAGGAAGGGTCACAATGTGCTTTACAGTAAAAATAAATAAAAAATTATAATAATATCAAAACAAATAAAATAACAGCTGTACAAATACCATAGAAATTTAATAAACGCCGAACCATATTGTTAATTAAAAGCTTGTCCAAAAATTCATAGCAATAAATTTATGAATTGTTGATCACAATTGTAGTGATTTAATAGCATGTGATTTAATGGGTTTTTTTTTAAATCGTAATTGTTGCAAATGAAATGTTGTGAAATCCTGATGCAGTTGGAAATGGTGGGTTTTTGGTGGCAGGTCTGGGGTCTTTTCTGAATATTTTAGTGTGCTGCTGATAAGATGTCTGTTTGAAACCAGGGGTCTTTTATTTATTATCAGGAACAGACGCTCGGGCCGTTCACAGTTCATCCCTGCCTCCTCATTAAGACGTCTGATTTATTCCTAGGGCTCAAACTGAAAATTCTCTCTGTATTTCCCATCATGCCCAGGATAAAAAATATATATATATATATATTTTGAGTATGTATATATATATTACACTCCTACACCTCCAGGCCTTACGTCATAACTTGTGGTGCTCCTCAAGGCTCAATGTTGGGTCCTCTATTATTTAACCTTTGCTTCCTTTTGCTGGTGCAATTCATCAGTACAATATTCCCTTAGAACAATTCTTGGCAATTTTGTTAGAAGCCACTAGAGTTACATTATAACACCCAAATTGTCGTAATCAATTCAAGGCGCCAAATTACGCAAGAATGATTTTACAACATGTTTTGTAAATTGACTGTTGTGCAAATCGTTGACTAACAATTAACACAGGAATTCATTCTGCTTGTGTTTCATCAATGAGACACTTTATAATGTTTTCCTAATGTTTACACAACCTTTACAAACGATTTTAAAATGTTGTGTTAGTTGTGTTCATGTACAGCAGGTACTACATTTGGTTTGGTTTGAAACTTACTTCGCAACTGTTAAAAAAGTATGTATGAAAATGTGTAGTATGAATGTAATTTGGACGTATTACATCCGCCATGTTGTCATTATCATGTGACCTTCCAGTGATTATAAATCACTGTCGATTATAAATCCTCTCCTGTGGCCTCATGGGATAGTAAAGTGTCCATCGTATGCACACTTCAGAATCCTGCCGGATGAAATATGTCATCCGGGGACTTTTCAACTACTGTTTTTGAATACTGTCCAAACTCGCATACTTCCAAACGATAACAGTATGTGACAAAAGAAGTATGTCTGAATTCACATTATTCATAAAAAAGTAGGGAAAAAGTCCCCGGATGTCCTACTTCTTCCGGCGGGATTCTGAAGTGTGCATACGATGGACACTTTACTATCCCATGAGGCCACAGGAGAGGATTTATAATTGACAGAGAAGCGACACAACTGAGGTCACGTGATAATGACAACATGGCGGATGTAATACAGTGCGTCCAAATTTCATTCATGCTATATATAACATACTTTTTTAGTGCTTGCACTTTTTTTTAAGTACCTACTCAAGAGAGTATGCGATTTCAGACGCAGCCTACGTCAAGTCAGCTTTATTTATATAGCGCTTTTTACAATACAGATTGTTTCAAAGCAGCTTTACAGTGATAACAGGAAAATAATGGAGCAAAGTTTGTTTCTAGAAGAAAATAGCATCACAGTTCAGCTTAAGTAAGTTCAATGATGGTTAATTTTTTGTTGTTCATTTATATATAGTAATGTCATTGTCCAGCTCAGTTCAGTTCTCATATAATATGTGTCCAGACATAAAACTCGTTTTCACATACTATATAATAGGTAAGTATTAGATTTCAGACGCAGCATTAGTTCATAAGGGAGAAGCCACTAAAGAAACACCGAACTCATCCGTTTCAGAGCCGCTTTCGTCTCAAGAGTTGCTTAAATGACATGTTCCCTTCCTTTTATCTGTCCACAGGACAAAACTCCCCCGTGACCGAGAGACGTCCCGCCGCTGTGGTGTGAAAAGCCTCAGTTTAGGGTCTTGTCTGAAAGCGTGTCCTTTTTTAGTGCATTGAAGTGAGTTTTCTCTCTCTCTTTGTGAATGCAGACAGGGGACGCCCACTCCAGAAGCCCTTTTAATGTTCACCTCGGGGAGAGCGGCTCGCACAGACCTGTCCATCAATCCAGCCGGTGCCAGGAGAACGAAGAGGAGGATGACGAGGAAGTGCTCCTGCCAAATAAAAGCTTTTGCTTCACTGCTTTTATATTATGACATGTTGTTCGGGTAGGTGGTTTGGCACTAAACACCGGCGACAACTAAACAATGGCCTCTTCAGTGCTCACTGAGATTCAACACTTAATTGGACGTTTGGAAATGGGAACAATTTCACTTACAGATTTACACAGTTGTGCATTGGCTTCTGTACATGATCATACTTGTGTGTTTCGCCTGGTAGATGATAAAATGATTGAAAAAAAATCACTTCATAAATGATGACTCAATATAAATATTAGATTCACATTTTTTGCCAATTTATTACATGTGTTGAATCACGTAGGTCATACATATGTGAAATAAATCATAAATATTCTCTCATATCTATTATAAGTATTAAATTAACATTTCTCGGTAACACTTTATATTACAGTGTCCTTGTT